>CM060093.1:15679534-15907658 GCA_030522485.1 Stenchaetothrips biformis
GGCGAACTTAAAGGACTTGGACTGCGGCCGGATGCAAGGTGGTCGGCAGCGCGGGGCGGGGCGGCGACGCACGGCAAACCCGGGTGGCGCCAACCGGGGCAGCACTGGAAACGAGCAGGCATGCAAACAACCGCCCATCCGTTTAGAGAAGGCTGGACCAAGCTGCCGCGGGAAAACGTTAACGCCGCCAAGCATGCACTGCTGCACGGGTTGCCACCCACCGACTACACAGCGCCACACCTGGAAAACATGAAGCCAGGACCCCGCGCATTCGCTGGTCCGCCGCATTGGAAGCCCCTCCGTGGAAGCCCCAGTCAACACTCCAAGCAGCGGCCAATACTCGTACCGGGCAAGGACAGCAGAGTGGCAGGGCGCCTGCGGTTAAAGGCGACCGTCTGCCCCGGCAGGGCTGGCGGCAGTGACAGCGGCTGGAGGGGCATACTGTTGCCAGAAAACCCGGTGGACCAGGCAGACGAAGGGAACCCAGAGATCCCAGAGATCCCAGGGTGCCCAGGGGGGCCAGAGAATCCAGGGAACGCAGAGGGATCAAAGATCATGGGGCCGCCCAGGCGGGTAAAGTGAGGCCCGCTGCCGGAGGACCCCAACCCCAACGGCATGGCTGCCGGTCCCGCGCCCAATGCGCTGGCGAAGAACATCGGGGACACCAAGGATGGCCGGCCGAGACGATTCAAAAAACCTGTACGCACAGGTGAGGTAACAAACACTCCCTAATGCTGCTCAACTGTGGTCGTGGCACTGCAGAGGGCTGCTTTGAGGGCTCAGAAAGACAGGTCGTGAAACGGCACAGTGGGCAACCAGACGCAGCGGCGCGTCCAGGGTGTCTGTCGACCTACCTCCTTGCAGAGCTTCGGCTGTGGCGTCGACTGGGACCATGGAACAGAAAGTTGCAGTCAGGAGGAGTTGCTGGGATTGCGCAGTGCGCGGGCCGGGAAGGCGCGGCGACACGAGACGGGGCGGTGCTTACCGGGGTTGACGGTCTGGGCGTCCGTGGCCTTCGTCTCGTTGGGCTTGACCACGACCAGCGACGTGAGGGGAGTCACGAACGAGTACTGCCGACAAACCAATCCGTTTCACTGGGAGGTTCGTGGGTTGCGTTGCATGACCCAGCAGCATTTCCAGGCGTTACCTTCAGTGCGAGCTTGAGGGCGCGTTTCTTGGGCTCCTCCTGCTGGAACAGGCTCAGGTCCAGGGCGTCCGCCGGCGTGGTGGAGCTCGGCGTCGTGGGGGCGGCAGTGGAGCCCGCCTGCACGGTGCCGGGCTGCACGGGCAGGGCCACGGGGGGCTGCTGCGGCGGCGGTGGCGGCCGGACCCACGTCGGCACTATCACCTCGTCCTTGGCCACGCTCGCGTCCAGGGCGTCCTGCTTGTCTAGCAGCTGCTTGATGGTCAGGTAGGCCCACAGCCTCTCCAGGACGGACGCGTGGCGTGGACCCTGGGTCACGTTGAAGAGCGGGCCCTCCTCGTCGAAGGGGTAGATGGTGAGCGGCTCGTCAGTGCCCACGGTCTGCACACAACAAAGTGGTCAGTCGCTGCTGCCGTGCGCGGCGCGGTGCGGTGCTTTGAGCGCGAGACTCACGTGGGGCGTGTAGGTGACCACCTTGCCGCCGTCGGTAGTGCCGAGCACGTCGCCGCCGACCTCCTGGACGCCCTTGTCCGCCGTCCTGCCGGCCACCACCAGCTCCGTGCCGTCGAAGAAGGTGCGGAACTGCAGCTGCGTCATCGAGTCCCTCTCCACCTGCGGGGTCAGCGGCCAGCACAACAATGCTTACACTCGTTCCGAACCCCGACCCGTCACGCTGGCGGGGAGCTTTACCTTGTCGGGGAGGTACTGGAAGGACACGTTGGCCAGCAGCGGCGACGAGATCTGGCGGTAGAAGTTCTTGAGCTGCAGGGACGCGTCGGCCGCCTCGTAGATGGTGCGGGCGAAACCCTCGTTGGCCAGTGACACCTTCCGCAGGAACTTGACGTCGGCGCCGTCGCCGAACGCCAGGCTGAAGATGGCGGCGCGCGGCTGGTGGTTCAGCTCGCTGATGCCCGAGGTGATCTTGGAGGGCACGGTCTGGCCCACTGTGGGGTCGCCGTCGGTCAGGAACAGGATGATGGGCTCCAGAGGCTGGTCGCTGTCACTCATGGCGGCCGAGGCCTTGCCGTCGCGGACGCAGAGCAGGGCCGTCTTGAGCGCGTCGAAGATGTTGGTGCCTGCAGGGCAGGGTGGCGTTAACAACGGTGTTCTTTACGTGGGCCGTGGTGTCGTACACTCACTGAATACTTGCCTCCGTAGGCGGCCATCTGCTTCACGATGGTCTTGGCCTTGGCGATGTTGTCCTTGGTGGCGCGGTAGGCTGGAGGCCGGTCCGCGGGGGGCGACTGCGTGGTGCTGGCCTCACCCGGGTAGAAGCTAAGCTCGCTGGGCCGGTAGATGGGGCTCTCCGACGGCTTGTCTAGATTGTACACCTGGGCGGACAACGCACCGACATAAAGTCACGCAAAAGACCATCAACTGAAAATGCAAAGGGTTCAACGCACCTTGATGTCACTGGAGAATGCGATGAGGTTGAAGTAGTCTCCCTCCTTGAGGTCGTCCAGGATCGCCGTCATGGCCTCGCGAAGCTGCTCGATCTTCCGGCCATCCATGGAGCCGCTCACGTCCAGGACGAAGATGGCGTGCTTCTTGAGGGGCTTCAGCTCCTCCGGCGAGAAGAAGTGCACGAAGTAGCCGTCGTTCACCTGGGAAATATTAAGGAGTTCTTCATCGGCTCTCCACCCTGCCCTCACCTGTTGCGCTGGAGGCTCCACTCACCACGACCTGGCCGCCGTCCGCCTTGCGGTCCACGTCGTACTGCACGCTGAACTGGCCGTTGAGGCCGTTGTCGGCGTGCTTGTCGCCGCGGGTGCCGTCCGAGGGTTCGAACACGCCGTCCCACTGTGCGCTGTCGAAGCCGCGCCGCCCGACCTTCTCCTCACGCTTCTTCTTCTCCTCCTCCAGCTTGTCCATGATCTCCTTCTGCTCCTCCGCCGTGGGCCGGAACAGAATCTCCACGTCCTTCGGCGTCTTCCAGGAGATCGTGGCCATGCTGTTGCCTGCACGGCACGAACGCAAGTTAAGCTTTGGTTAAACTACCGACGATAGCAGACGCATTCCGAAGAGTACTTTCGTCGCTCTGTCTCTCCCGCACCACGAAGCGCTCAGAGCGACAAAAGGACAACCCAGAGAAATGACACCGACGCTCACCCGAAGAGCACTTGACCGGCGACGCGCCGGCCTGTGCGCCCTCGTCGCAGTCCTGGATGTCGGCGTCGATCTTGTTGCCGGAGGTGAACTCTGGCACGCGCAGCTTGGTGATGTTCCTGTTCTCCTTGATGTGCACGCGGACCTGGAGGTCCTGCACCACCTGCCCCGGGTTCAGGGTCACCACGTGCTCGTACTGCCCCAGCTTGCGCGTCAGCAGCTCCTCGTACGTCAGGTTGAACGACACCTTGTTCTGCTTCTCCACGTTGAGGGACACGGTGAACGAGTTCGAGTCCCGGGCGCTGTCAACAAGGACGCCGACGGTCAGAACTGGCATTCGTCGTCGGACTCGCCAACCAGGACGGCGACGACGCCTACCTCACCGCCACGTGGGCAGCGGACTGGCCGGCCGCCACCGCCGCGTCGTAGGTCTGCTTGGCTTCCTCCTTCTCCTTGACGTACGCCTTGTACACCTTGCCGTCGACCTCCCTGGGCAAGAAGAGAGAGCGTTAGCGCCGACAGTTTGGTGGGGGCGCGGGGCGCGCGGAGCGACAGGCACTCACATTGCGAACGAGGAGATGAAGGCCGTCTCAGGCAGCACCACGGCGAACGTCACCTCCTGGCTCTTGTTGGCGGGGTTGGCTACCCTGCTTGAGACCACGGTGTGCGCGTAGCGGTACTGCACCAGGGAGTTGACATGGAGGCTGCGCACCTGCGGCGGCGGCGGTGCTTTCTGCCAAATGAGACAAGCCATGACTCCGTCTCTCCTGCACACATGGGGCGCTCGGCGGGCAGCAAGCGCGGAAGCCCTTCCACACGTACCTCCTCCGTGGGGGCGGCGGGGGTCGTCGGGGCGGCGCCTGTGGTCGTCGACGCCGTGGACGTCACGACCAGGACGCCGTCATCGGGCCGCGGCAGGGACGCCGATGGAGCCGGCCCGGCGCACAGCACCAGGGCCACCAGGAGGGCCACGGCGGACAAGTGCACCATCCTGGCGAAGAGGAAAACAGGAAATACGTAGTGTCTTGCTGGTGCTGACGAGAGGTAGAAGGTCCTGAGAATCCTTTCCAGGGGATGCGACAGGTCTCGGCCTAGGCCTTACTTGGCCAAGGCAGTGAACCCTTCCCGGAGGTACGCGAGACGAGCTCCAACTGGGAGTCCCAAACCGAACTCGCGTTCGTTTCTTTCTTTTTTCTGTTCTCGATATTTTTGTTCTGTCAAGAGTCCAACCCAGCGCGTTGCCGGCGCGCCATAAATAATGAAAAAGAAACAAGGAATTTATTCAGGTTTCGCAGGCGATTCAGAGCACACCAGCGGGAAGAGAAAAACCTGTCCGCGGTCAACAAACTCCAAGGCACACGGCTTTCCTTTATTTAATTTATTTAAATGCCGGAGAAGGCACTACTCTGAGCCATGGCGCCAGATACGTGGTGGCAGTTTCCATTATTGAAGTGGCCTTGCTACCCACAGTAATACAGCAGACTGGTGGGCCACGTCCATCCTTTTAGGAGGCCCGGTTAGCGCTGAGCCCGGGGCCACGAGGACCTGCGCCGCGCTACGCTCATTGAGCCGCTTGGACGCCCAGTCAGTCACGCTCTGGACGGCATGGCGGGCATCGGCGGGCATGGCGTCTCCCGGCGCCTAACCCCGCCTCGTCACGTCCAGTGTCCAGCGAGGATGTGTTTGTGCCGCCGTCGCTGAGTCAAGGCCGCGAGGTCGGTCCTGCTGTGCTGCCTCGTCTCATCTTTCCCGCAGCAGTGTATGTTTCGGACCGCAGCGGCCCGCCGTCAGTGGCCGTCAGCGGCTGCAACTGGCGGCCCGGCGACGCGACCGCGACGCGACCCTACGCCGCTGGCCCTTCCCGGTCTTCCCGGCCCTTTCCCCGTGACGTCATCGGGCCAGCCGCCCGGCGGGCCCAGCCGCGCGCACCTACGCCAACGGAACCATGTTTGTGTTGACATGCAGTCAAGGCCGCCGCGCCAAGGTGCCTGTGGGGACCGGGGGCCAGGGGGGCGTGGGGGCAAGGCGTGACCCCTAAGGTGACCGCTGAGGTGACCCCTGACCCCCGACGCCACCGCCGTGTCAGCGCGCTACAGGAGTGCGCCTCTGCACCGCGCAGCCGCCCCTCTCCTCCACCGCGCCGTCCGCGCCGCAGCCTCGGCGGCCAGGCCAACCACAATCAACCAATGCAGCGAATGGAGGGCGTCAACACGCTCCTCTTCGCCTCGCCGCCGGGCCAGGCGTGCAGCACTCACCTGCTTGCTGGACGGGATGTCGCTCCTCTCTCGCCGAGCACGGCGCGGTGCGGCTCTCCTCCAAGACCGTCGAGCGCGCGTGCCACTCAGCGGCGCAGCGTCCACTATCACAAAACACAGCCGTCAACCGGCGAGTCCAGCACACGAGTGGCGAGGCGAGCGCGGCGGCGCAGCCAGGCAGCAGCCAGGCAGCAGTCAGGCCAAGCCAGGCACAGGGCGAAGCAAGACGTGACGCCAATGAGACGCGCTTCTTGGGCCGGCCGGCACCGGCAGGCAGGCAGGCAGGAGGTGGAGCGGGGCGGAGCGGGGCAGAGAGGCAGCCTCGGTACCCGCTGGTGCCCGCTGGTACACGCGGGGGACTCTGCCGTGACGATAGAACCGGTTTCCGCTTTGTTTTGAATACTCATCGCCTCGGCCGGCCGCGCCGCGCTGCGCCGCGCCACGACACGCCACGCCACGCCACCTAGGGCCGATCTTGGTGTCTTCTTATCCACACGTGCGTGGGGTCAAGACCATCCGAAACAGGAACGATCTTTATTAATTCATCCAAAGGGTGATTTTTGGCCGCTCCAATGATGTGGTCGGGGAAGTCCGCCGGCCCAGGCCAGGGCCAGGAGTGCGGTGCTGCCCCGTCTATTATTGAACCAGCTTTTCCCGTTTTCGGTCTGGAGCACTGTTATTCAACAAATGTGACGTCATATTCGTTAGATTGTGAATTTTGTCACGTTCGTTTGAATATGATGTCACATTCGTTTGAACGTGACACGGCCGTTCAATTAGGGCATCACATTCGTTTGAACGTGGATCAACATTCAAACGAATGTGGCGTCATATTCAAACGAACGTAACAAAATTCACATTCGAACGAATATGACTTCACATTCGTTGAACAACAGTGAGCAGTTACAAATTAGGCAGTTTTAATTGTATTATTTTGTGAATTAGCAACACTTGACTAACAACTTGCCTTGCCAAGTTTTCGAGCAACGGCTACTTTTTAAATGTTGACAGGGCGGGATTGCGGTAGAATCGTTATTTTCTTATTTCCCTATATTCCGAGAACGCTATCTTTATCTAGTCAGTCGTCCCGGTTATGGTACAGTCTGAAGACGACTGTGCGTCTGCCTGTCTGGCAGCCATCACGCAGCGCGCGACGCCGCGACGCGTCACAGGGGAAGCCCCGCAGGACGCCTGCGTGTGCGCGACGTACAGGACGTGTCTTTCCTGTCCTCCAGAAGCGAAGACGAACCCACCGCGGAGGCTGAGTGGAGGCACAGCGGAAAGAGTCCCCCGGGCACGAATGTTTACCTGCAACAACAGCGCCGAGACGGGCCTACTCAATCGGCTCCACCGACTTCGCTCTGGCACATGCAAGTGCCGCCGAATGCTGTCGTGGTTGGCTTTCCCCCCTCCCCCCCCTCTCCGAGGCTCTCGGGGAGAGGCAGTCTGACCCTCTCCCCCCTCCCCCCGCCCCCCGCCCCCGCTTATCGAAGGTCAATGCTGACATGCTGACAGCGTAGTGACATAGGCCTAAACGGAACCGAATCGCCCCCGTTCACACTGTCATTCAAATATTCGACCCAGACTCACTGGTTATCGCAAAGCAGAGGGAGCAGAATCAAAGCACGAGGCTCGACATTCAGGAACCGCGAAGGCAGGCGCGCAGAAAAGCGGAAGGCCAGCAGGGGCTGTTGAAGCGGCCCTCGTGACGCGACAGCGCGACACGGCGGCGTCCAGTCAGGCCGCGCCCCGCGCCACGCCCCGCGCCACGCCCGGGAATACGAGATGCCGCTCAACTGGACCCGGTCAATGATCCATGCGGCCCACTGTGGACGTGGACGGCCACGCCGCGAGTTCCGCCGATCAAAAAGGGCCGGGTTCGGTCGGTTGTGTTGGCGTTCGCACTGTATGCCGGCCGGCCTGCCCCGCCGCCAGGCAGGCAGGCAGGCTGGCAGGCAGGCTGCATGTCGCGCACTCGCAGCCCCGGACAGGGAGGCAGGCCCACTGCCCCGCCTGCACAGTGGGAGGCCTACCCGGTCGAGTCCAGGCGCATAGCAGCGCGGATAGCCGCAGGGAAGTCCACGCGACCGGCGCAAAACAGGCGCCAGTCCGTCTCCAAACTGCTAACGCGCACTGAGAACGTGAGCGTGTCGTTGTGAATGCTCTGTGTGTGTGTGTGTGTGTGTGTGTGTGTGTGTGTGTGTGTGTGTGTGTGTGTGTGTGTGTGTGTGTGTGTGCTCTCCTCGTCAGCGCGACCAGGGCGAGGCCGGCGAGTCAGCGTTTCCACCGTCGGCCAGGTCTTTGGCACCGCCATGAAGCCACGACGCGGCGTCAGTCCCCGTGGTCGGCGGAGTGCGAGACGTCGCTGTCGACCCCTACACCCCCGGAGCACCGCCTCAAGACCCTCAGGATGTACTGCCGTGCGCTGACCCTGGTCGTCGTCGCTTGCTGCGTCTGGTGAGGCTCTCTGCATCCCTGCATCGCGTCGCGTCTCGTCGCTGCGCTGCGCCGCCGTTCCGAACGACGCTGACCTCTGCCGTGTTTTAGCGTGAGCCTGGCGGTCGAGGAGGAGTGCACGGACGCGAACGCGACGCCGACGCGAACAGCGACGCCGAGCCCCGGCGCGACGACGACGCCCGCGCCCAGGACGACGCGGCGGCCGCGGGTGACGCTGGCGGGGGTGCGGCCCATGAAGGACCGCAGCAACTCGACGGAGCCCATCCCCTGCACGTGCGGGATCTTCCTGACCAGCCAGTTCAAGGCCGCCGGCCAGCCCACCGGCACCCCGGCCATCAGCCACGAGTTCAACCGCGCCACGCCCAACACCGCCTCGGGCATCCGCCAGTGCACCACTGCCTGCGTCGACATGGTGAGTGAGTGGGGTTCGAGACCCGATAGTGGGACCTTTTTGTTGATGTTTTTATTATTGCCTTATTTTGATTTTGCATGAAAGTGTGCGGAATGACATGCGATCCATGTTTGTTGATAGATCGTGAAACACCTGCCGAACAGCGGCGCCATCATGTGCTCCAGCATCGAGAGGGACTGCATGAGGGAAAAGGTAAGACGATCTGAGTGATAGGACGAGTGCCTGCCAAAACTAATAATGAGCTTTCTAAAATGACGTTCTTTGCATTGTCCAGGCGTACCTCTTCATCAAGAACTCTCGCAACAAGTGGCTGGCAACGAGGCTGTCGGCCGGCAAGGAGTTCTGCTGCAAGGGCGGCATCGCCATAAAGTGTCCCAAGAAGTAGTCGCGCCGCCACGTCGTACCCGCTCGGTTGTACCTGTTCATTTTTGCCCTACATATTTCTACTGTTAAGTCCAATAAAAGTCACGTGCCTATTTTTTAGAAGCTAGATTTTTTTTAAAATAGAAAATGCGACAAAAGTCCCAATTAAATAACCCAACTGCAGGTCGGGAGAAATTGGTAGTGAGGGACGAAAACTGGTCACATCTCGCTCAGCTCAGCTTAAAAGCGCAGACATCAAAAATATATTTTCTTTAGCGTCCCATTGCTAAACTTTCCCGTTTCAGGGCCGAACACAGATTTGAGACATCAAATCGTTTGCGTTCTTATTACGCCCGTTTCCTATACACAACTGTCCACAAATAGTCCGGTGCCGGTTGTCTCCGGAATGCCACCGGTTGTCTCCGGGATGCCACGGGTCGCACCGCACCGCGGGCCGTCCGTAAAGAGATCTGCTGCTCCGATTCTCCTCCCGTGGCGGTCTCAGCTCGGCAGAAAGGGAATCGCCTGCCCGAAACCGCAAGTCTCCAGCGCAACGCGCGACATTGGACCGCGCGCTGTGTTCGCCGCGACTCGCCGCCGGCCGAGCGCCTCACGACCGCGGGGTAGGCACGCCCGCCGCGCGCGCCTGCGTCGACCCATTTGTAGAACGGGCAGATCTGATAGGCAGGTGGAATTGGCGGCAGCACGGCGGCCGCGGCGTTGCGGGCAGCAACGGAACAGCTCGCCGGCCGCACTGATGCTCGGCAGATAAGACTTTGGACGGAACCATAGGCTGGGAATTTGCCTATGCCGCATCGCATCCATTAAATAGAGAAAAGAAGCAGGAGGGAAAGCGCGAGGTTGAAAGCTTAGTACCTAATTTGTGTTTTAACGGTCGTTCGAGAAATTCAAAGGCCCCTCCATTTTCCCATCCTCACAGTTCCAGTGAAACGCACCAAATATCTCCTCTTCTTGGTGGAAAACAATCCGATGGATACAGACGGGCGGATGTGTGGCGTGTGTGGTCGGGGTACCCTGAGAGGGACGGGCATTGGGGTGGGGTGGCTTGGACTGGGTCACGGGTTCGCCACTATTTAAACCTCAGCCAGCGAGGCGACAGAGTGCACAGGTGTGACAGAACTCAACGGAGCAGCATCCGGGCCGCGGAAATGAACGCTCCCCTGGTAAGTCGGTCCAGAAGGGCGTCGCTCTGACAGTCAATCAACTCCTGGTGTTTCGTTAGCTTCATTGACCTGCATTACTTTATTTCAGCTCATCGCCCTCCTGGGGCTGGCGACGGGCACATTGGCGCAGTACGCCGCCCCCATTGCCGAACCAGCGTTCGCCCCGCCGCCCCCGCCGCCTCCACCGCCTCCGCCGCCCCCACCGCCACCTCCCGCGCCGGTTGCGACCTACGGCCCACCAGCACCAGCTGTCTTCGCCCCCGCACCCACCTACGGCCCACCACCGGTCGTCGCTTCTGCACCCCCGCCGCCTCCTCCTCCTCCACCGCCGCCTCCACCCCCTCCAGTTCCAGTGGCGACATACGGCCCACCGCCGGTCGTGGCTCCTGCACCCCCGCCTCCACCTCCTCCTCCTCCTCCTCCTCCACCCCCGCCGCCCCCTCCAGCACCTGTCGCTACCTATGGCCCACCAGCTGTCTTGGCCCCAGCACCGACCTACGGCCCACCACCGGTCGTAGCTCTTGCACCCCCGCCGCCGCCCCCTCCCCCTCCCCCTCCCCCGCCACCACCACCACCACCTCCAGCACCAGTGGCGACCTACGGCCCACCCGCAGTCCTCGCTCCAGCACCCGCCTACGGCCCACCGGTCGTCGCTCCAGCACCCCCGCCCCCGCCTCCACCCCCTCCTCCTCCTCCTCCTCCGCCCCCGGTTCCCACCGTTGAGTACGCCCCCCCGCCGGTACACCCTTTCCCCACGTATGGGGCACCCGCCTTCTAAGTAAGTATCATGCTATGGATTCAACTTGCAGTCCCTCCCCGCTCCAACCTAACCTAACCCTACCAGCAGGCCCCCTGTCAACGCGCTGCCGGAGCCGGCCGAATGGCAGTGGACTAGTCGCCTTCTCACCGCCTGCCCCGAAGCCTCATCATTGATTAATATTCGTCATTCCACTTCTTCATGTATATTTATCAAATAAATAAATCATCAACACAACTTTTGATTTTATATTGTGACCACCAATTCTCTTTGTTTGCCTTTGACAATATGCACTCTTGAATAACTTTGCGAAAAATATGACGAGAGAGTTAGTTCGAGCACAATTCAAAACACGCATCCAATTAGGATTCACTGATTATAGCTCCGTAAGAAAAAATTAAGGTGCATAATTAGAAGTAAAAAATTGCAGTTAAATTCTTTTAAAATGTGTGAAATAGCTTGACCACAACCCAGGTGTGCAATCAAATGAGTTTGCTCTCCACAAGGGCGCCATAGAAGCGCAATTTTTTTAAGGGGTGGGGGTAGAGGGGATTGCGTTAGTCTTGCCTACCTATAGGACATACGTTGTGGGTTGCGTCAGTCTACCTATCAGGCGGTGCCTCGAGTTTCCTTGTTGTCCGAGCTAGGAATTCTTCTCAGTGAGAAAATAGAATGTCTTCTCAAGAAAATGAAATATACGTACCATATAAAAATAAAATAATTCAACAAAGATATTTGACAAATGACTTTATACAACTTATATACACAGAATAAATAAACAAGACAGTTCTGCACTGAATAGCCCAACAGTAGCGAGCGGCCGTTCTCCAGCTGCGTTGGCCGTCACGGGTTGCGCTGTTCTGGAGCTTTAGGTTCGCCTTCAGCTTACGACGGCCGTTCTCTAGGTTCGCTCTCCGCCTCCGTGAGCTGTGCTCTAGATTTGTCCTCGCGCGGTTCTCGGCCTCTGGGCGCAGTCAGGGCGCTGGTGGGGATCGGCGGGGGCGGTGGTGGCGGCGGCGGTGGGGGAGGCGGCGGCAGCGGGAGCGTCTGGGGGTTCTGGTTCGGCGGCCTCTGGAAGCCGCCCCCTGCAGGAAGAGCAGGGCGCTGCGGCTGCGGCCGCTGGACGACTTGGGGCCGCTGTACTACTTGGGGCCGCTGGACGACTTGGGGCCGCTGGACGACTTGGGGCCGCTGCTGGTACTGCAGGACAAGCGGTTGCCGGTAGCAGTTGTAGTAGTAGCGGTTGTTCTGCCATTGGTAGTAGCAGTACAGCTGTCGGGATTGGGGGCTGTAGGCGTAGTACTGGGGGCTGTAGGTGTAGTACTGGGGGCTGTAGGTGGAGTACTGGGCGCCGACGCGCACCTTCACGGCGGCCAGCGCCGCCAAGGCCAGCCACCAAGGCAAATGGCTCTGGAGAAAAAAAACGATGTCGGCAAAAGCACTCCTCGTTGAAATGGCGGACCACTGCGCGCTGCTGCTGGCCACTGCTATGTACTTACTTCCATGACTGTCCGCCCTGCTGACTGGAAGGCCAGTCGAGGCGAGGCGACGCTTTATAGTCTTCCCATCCGCGTTCGCAAAGGGGTAAGGCGGGGCGGGGCGGGGCGCGTCAAACGAGCGCACGAGTCGTCACCTGATGACTCGCCGGCGCCGAAAGCGAACGCACCCTCAGACGGTGACGAGAGCTCCCGGACTGGACTGGACCAGACTGGACGGGACCGCTGCACGCGCTAATCGAAGCACCTGGCGCGACCACAAAGTCGCCACCACGTGTGCCCTGGCCGCCCTGCATTCCGAACACTTTGCATTCGCCGCGCTCTCTCTCTCTCGCATTCATGGGGCGTCCCTAACGGTGCGAGAGAGACAAAGAGACGACGCACTGTGCGGAATCAGATTGGTCGGGGGCCCCTTACGCCTGTGTCTTCCAAGTGTTTGGAGCACGGTTTCGTCATTTGGGTAGTTTTCCAATAAAGTTAGCATTTTTAAAAAAAGGACGCTCAGTTTTATTTTTAAGGAGGCACTTATGTACATACAATCGAACCCAAAACTCGCTTTAGCACAGTTATCGTAAAAAATAAATTAAAAGGAATAAAATACATAATCGATTGTTTGGCATTGGAGGGAATGTGGTAGAGCCGTGCTTCTACTTGGAGGACTTGGCGACGGCGTTGGCCAGGATACTGTGGCCCGCCGCCCGCGCCAGTTCGGCCGCCGTCCGCCCGCTCATGTCCTTGGCGAGGACGTCCACGCCCGAGGACACCAGGAAGAGGCTCGCGCTGGTCCTGCCCAGCTGCGCCGCCTGCGCCGCCAAAGTGAAGATGACTCAAAGGCCTAGAGGGCTACGCCAGCATCTCAGTCAGGGGGACTCACCACGTGCAGAGGCGTCCTGCCGCTGAGGTCGCGCTGCCCCAGGTCCGCGCCGGCCAGCCGGAAGGACTCGAGGCGCTTCACGTCGCCGACGGCCGCCACACTGCATAGCTTCTCACCCAGGCCGGGGTTGGCGGCGCCCAGGTGCGCGCCGCACTGCCTGAGCGCCGAGATGACGGCGTGCCGGTCCATCTGCACGGCGTCCAGCAGCGGCGTGCGGCCGTACCGGTCCTTGGCGTGCACGCGCGCGCCGTGCAGCAGCAGCAGCCGCACGGCGTCCAGGTTGCCGTCGTAGGCCGCCACGTGCAGCGGCGTGCGGCCCTCCAGCGTGGCCGCGGTCAGGTCGGCGCCCTGCAGGACACCCCGTTAGTGTCTGTGTTGGTGCGTCCCGTACCTGCATGAGGCCGGACACCCACTGCGTCCATGAGGGCGGCCAGCGAGGCGGCGCCGGTCCGCGCGGCCGCGGCGCACGCCACGGCGGGGATCAGCAGCGAGGCCACCTTGGCGGGCTCCACGCCCAGGGCGCGCACCACGCTGTCCAGGGCGTCCCAGTCGGCCAGCAGCTTGGAGGGGCTCGTCAGCTCGCCGCGCAGACTGCTTCGGAGTTTCTGTCGTCAAGGCGGCGGCAAGTTCAGCTAGTTCAGCACCCCGAGGTAAGTAACACCAGTCATTCCGCTACGCAGCCACGCCTACCTCCTTCTTCGTCTTCAGGTCCCACTCGTCCTTGGAGAGCACGTACGAGAGCTTGGCCAGGGACGCCTCCGGGGTCATGTCCGTCCCGGGTACCACGCCGTTGTCGTACAGCACCTTGCCCATGGCGTACACCTGCGCCACCTGGCCGTGCATGCACTGGGTGCAGTTGACCAGGATGACGCCACGGTCCGACGCCTCCTTGAGCGCGGCCAGGAGGTCCTGCCGGTTGCCCGGGATGTTGCCCGCGCCGTAGGTCTGCAGGACGGCGCCCTTGAGGGGCGGCGCCAGGAAGCTGCGCACCTGAACACGAGGGTTATCCCAGGCTGGCAGCGAGTCAGCCCACTGTGATCGGGGCACCTACCGTGTTGGTCGAGATGTTGGGGAAGATCCGCAGCAGCCCCACGTTGCTGCTCATCTTGCAGTGGACCGTGAAGGGCTCCCTGTCCTTGGGCCGGTACACGCGCCGGTAGTCAACTGCATAAGACGAACGTTACATCGCTGACGGGCGGGTAAAAGCCGCCACGGTTTGGCTTACCGTCGATGTTGATGCCGATGGTGGCGAGGGGCGGGAAGTTGGGCGAGTCGAAGGCCCTGAGCGAGTCGGCGGACACCTTGACGGTGCGGTTGCCGCGCAGCAGCCGCTCGCCGAACAGGACCGTCACCTCGGGGATCACGAAGCCGCCCGCCAGCATCAGCGACACCAGCAGGTTGTCTCGCCCGTCCGAGCGCAGTTCCCACAGCGGAATCTGAAAGACGCCGGTTCAAATACGTCATGTTCTCGATTTCCCCCCCCCCCCCCCGATTTTTTTCCCAGTTTATTTCTGCGGCTATTGTTTTCATCCCCGCGAGACGCACTTGTGAGCCGGTGAGGATGACAGTCTTGCCGAGGTTCTCCAGCATGAAGGACAGCGCGGAGGACGTGTAGGCCATGGTGTCCGTGCCGTGCAGGATGAGGAAGCCATCGTACCTCTCGTAGTTGGCCTGAAAAAAAATAGAAAAAAAATGGGCGAACCTCACTCTCTCCCTCTAGCTGGCGGCTGGAGATGGGTACGCTGGTGCCCGCCTCCAATGGTCCGGTGTGGCCCACCTTGATGTCCGTGGCGATGCGCACCCAGTCGTCCACGCCCATGCAGCTGGAGTCGAGCAAGGGGTAGTACTCCTTGATGGTGTAAAGGACGCGGCGCCCGTCGCGGCCCGCCCTGCAACACAGTGTCCTTGACGTTGTCCGCGACGCGGGAAGACCGTCCAACAAGGAGCTGGCCGCCACCCATTGGCGGCGCCCACGCGGCGCGACGCCACGCGCGGCGCCGTTTAGCGGAGGGCTCGTGGCACCTCGCGCTGTCTCTCTCGCATCCCCAAGGCGCGAGAGAGACGGCGCGCAGGCAGTACGGTGTCATACTCACGGCAGCACGAGTGGCGCCTCTGGGCCGTCCCCGAAGCGCAGCTTGGCGTACTCCTCGTCGTGGAAGGTGGTGCTGCTGCGGAGGCGGCCCGCCAGCCTGTTCCGGAGCGGCGCCAGCGCTGCCGAGGGGGAAGACAAGGCCAAGGGTCAGCCAAGGGACGCTTCTTATATTTTCTTATTTTATTTTTTTCCCCTGGGTTGGTTTTTAGAGTGAGATGTGTCCGGTTGCGATTCCAGTCAGTGCCGCTACGACATTATTCGTGACCCGAAACGCGCTGCCCGCAACCAGCCTCCCATATTCCTTTCCTGTTCCATCCGGAATCGCAAACCGGAAAAAAATGCGGCGTCCGTAAACACACGGGCTGGCGCGCATGTCACACGTCCAACGCGATGGCGCATGGCGCAAAGTGTCGCTGTTGTCATCTCGCGGATGGCGATAAACGTTTATCACGCCACTGAAAATTGATTGTGCCTATCCGCCCCCTTGCGTTGCCCCAGCCTTCAACAATAAACAATAAAGTCTCGCTATCTGTCCACTCCACCGGGAGGAGCTGAGGACGAATAGCGAGTCCGGCCGTCGGTGCTGTATCCCTACCTGAGCGGGCCACCTATGCCAGTCCAGGGCCAGGCCTAGAGCCAGGCCTCGCCCCGAGGCTAAGTGGTGGGGATGACGAGTGGGCAAATAGCGAGTCGCCAAAGCAGGACAAATTAGCGAGACTTTACTGTGATGCAACGCCCGATGGTCACAACTTTTGCCCGATCTGACGCAAATCGTTCAGTGAGTGCACGTGCGATCGGACAGTCGATGATTCCGAACAGTGCTTTCATCGCTCTGTCTCTCTCGTGGGGCGCCGCGTACGTAAGGGTGCGAGAGAGACAGAGCGACGAAACACGGCGGAATGGCTCTGCCGGCGGCAACGCTACGATGCTACGCAACGCCGAATGCCTTCGCGATGACGATGACAAGTGTGCAAATAAATACGAGCCGCACATCGCGCTTCGCTTGGAGCATCGCGGAAAAGTCTGCAGAATTGCAGGCGGCTATCGCGGATGCCGCGCGGAAAGCGGAAAGCCCCCACAGAACGGCGCCCCGCCCGAGCTGGCGACCAAGCTAGCGACCAGCGGGCGCAGGGCGCAAGGGACGCGAGCGCGTGGACAGGGGAGCGGAAAGGGAAGTGCGGACTTGTTAATGTCACACGGTAAAGCCGCGCGTCGTTTCGCCGCCCTATCTCTCTCTCTGTCTGTCTCTCACTCCATCGGGACACCCCATGATTGCGAGGGAGACAAAGCGACGAAAAGGCATTTCGGAATCAGTTCTCGGCCCTTGCACCACCCTGAGCACTCGCACTGTTTGCCGACGTTGCGTCTTTGAGAGTCTTTGCCGCCGGAGTCAGCAATGAATGATGCTGCAACGCGATCCATGCCGCACCGGGCGAGCCTTGCCTAGCCTCGCCCTGGCGCCGGCGTCGCCCAGCTGACCTGACTCACCGCGGAACCCACTTGTACCTGCCGCCAAAACGGGCCATTATCTGCCGATAAATCGGACTGAAACGGGGTGGGGTGCGGGCGGGCAGGGAGGCTGGTCAAGGACGAACACAAAGCGCTCTCGGCGGCACGGGCGCCACCGCGCCACTGCCTGCTGCTGCCTGGTCCCCGCAGCTCATCACGCACACCGCGCCCCAGCACTCGGGGCGCCCGCTTGAGAAAACAGGGGAAAACCGGCATAGCCGCGTGCGGCTTCGTACCTCCGTCGTCGTCCCGGACCATCCCGATGGTGCCCCCCGTGTACAACACCAGGACCCGGCTCTCCATGCAGTGCTCCATCGTGTCAAGCGACCTGCTGCCCACCGCGCAGCCCGTCCCGTTGGCGGCGCCGTGGTGGTTGCCGTTGGTCGGCGCCCCGTTAACGCCGTTCGCGAGTGACTTGTCCGTCTCGTCGGCGTCCAGGACGAGACCGAGGATCCCGTTGTCGTTCTCGTCCTTGTTCAGGGCGGCGAGTTGGGACCCCGTCGGCGGCTTCATCGGGCAGCGCCCGTTCAAGAGGAAGGATCCCTTGTCCGCGTGCAGGGCTGCCATGGTGCTGCGTGCTCGCGCCAGTGCCTGCAGAAGCTGCGTCTGTCACTCAGCGTCCGCTGGGGTGGTTGGCGCCGGCGCCTGCCTGCACTGCCACTGGCACACTGCGCTGTGCGCGGGCGGACACCTGCCGCGCCGCTGCCTCACTGCCCGCTGCCTCCTCGGGTCCAGACCCGAAGCCCGCGGCGCGGTCCTGCCTGCCGGTCCCACGTGGTGCCGCTCGCGTCGTCTGCTAGCAGCCGGCGCCTATAACGCCGCGGCGGCCCCCTCTCGCTCCCGCGCGCAACTGCCGGCCCGGAGGACGAAAGCGACGGAAGCTATCGACAGCGGACCCCGCGAATTGTGCGGCACTGAAAGGCGTAAAGTGGTGGACTGCGGCACTGCATGCGGACTGCAGCGAGTGGGTCATGGGGTCCCCCCGCCCCCCTCCTCGCTTCCCGTACGAAACTGACGCAACCCAGGGCACATACGGACTCAGGCAGGGGAAAGCGCCGAAGGGCTATTCTTAGCCCTGCGATCATGATCCCTTGCTACACCAAGGGAACTCCCTATGGGGGCCGAGTTGTGCGATGGCGGCTAAACTGCGGAAAACAGCAGCTTAGCCTGTACAACAATCAATCTGTTTGTTGTTTTTTTTGTTTTTTTTTTATTCGAGTTGGAAAAAGAGTTTGGCTCAATGAACGGTTTTTCTCAGTTTCCTGGGTTACAACAACATCGTTCGTTTTGCTTCGGCTTTCCCATTTCCCCGCCACGAGGCTACACTTTGGATGGGAATTCCAGCGGAACACACTTTGCTACGTTTCTCATACTTGGGGGTTTTGGCGCGTAACTCCCAGCTGCTTTGTCAGCTGTTGTTGTCGCAATTACACATGTTTTAATTCAAGTGATAAGCAAGCATGGCAGATTTAAAATTGAGGAGGCTAGTGTCCTCTGCTTTTAAATTGAGTGGATTTACTCTGAGAAGGTAATGTCTTCGATTCGAAATGCAGAGAAAAGTCCTTCACGTTTACCTTTCTAACCCTCTACTAAGTGTTAATTATTATTAAACTGATTGTAAATTTCAGTGAGGCCTGCACATTTTTAATGGTGCAGCTAGAACCTCTGAGTGATGGAGAAAGAAAAGAGTGGCTGGACAATTTGACTGATCATATCCAGCGACAGTCTTTGAATTCTGCCACAATCGAGAAGGAGCAGGTTGAGCGAGCCATACAGGTTTCATATCCTTGCGTATTATCCTCAATTTTCAGTCTGTCTGGACCTCATTTTTTAAGTCCAAGTTCTTACCTCATATCAGGAATGCTGTCGAAGTGGAGGTGATGACAGTGAACCTATTCTATCAGTTATAAGTGCCTTTGAAATTCCACGGTTCACCTACAATGTAGACCGCAAGAAGTTCACTCCTGTAACTGGACAACGACCAGAAATCCTTGGATCTGCTGTTGACAAAGCGAGACTATTTAGGAACAGGTATTTCTAAGTAACAAATTGAATTTTTATTTAAAATCTTGTCTGGAACATGTAATTTTTATATATTAATTACACAGGTTCCAGATCATTCATCAAAGAACAGCTCGTCATCCTTTGTTTGCACCGTCTTTATCTGAAACTTTGGGAGATCTTGATGAGAATGGAGAACCAAGAGGAACGAAATATAAATTGTCACCTGTAGAAAAGTTGCTGTGCACATCTTCAAGGATATCAAATGCTGTTGTGTTGGGTATGCTTACTCAACTCAAGGAAGGCAAATTCCACTTAGAAGATCCTACTGGTGCAGTGCAACTTGACCTGTCTAATGCTGTATCCTTTCCTCAAATTACTTTTCTTGACTCTTATCTTAAATTATTAATTAGTTTGTGGTAAGTCCTTAACTGTATTTCTAGAGCTATCATCGTGGTTTACACACTGACAACGGGATTGTATTAGTGGAGGGTAGCTATGAAGACCGTATTTTATATGTTGATGGGATAGGGCAGCCACCTGCTGAGGTTTCAAAGACAAGCCGGTAAGTGTTTTCCTCTCTCTTTCCTTTGTAATGATCAAATTTTTAGGAGGGGCATAGAAAATTGTATTATTTTGATTTGTTTAACTTTCTTTCTTTGAAGTGCCTATTTTGGAAACATCAATACATTTGGGGGACCATCTGAAACATGCCTCAAAAATTCAGCAAAATTATTAAAGATAGAGAGAAGCAATGAAGACGGAATGATTATTTTTATTGCTGATGTTTGGCTTGACCACTTGAAGGTAATCAACTGATATATGTGCATTCAATTACTAACATTACAACTTCTTGTCTTTCACTTATCTATCCATAAACTGACAGGTCATGGAAAAGCTTCGCGCCATGTTTGATGGTTTTCTTGGCTGTCCACCTATTGCATTTGTTTTCATGGGTGACTTTTTATCAGGCCAATTGGGAGCATCTCACTGTTCAGAATTGAGGTTGAAATTTAAGAGACTTGGTGAATTATTGGTTCAGTATCCTTTACTCATAGAAAAGAGCTATTTTATTTTTGTGCCTGGCCCCGGCGACCCTGCAGGACCTAAAATATTACCAAGGTAACAACAAAAAAAGGGTTTCTGAATGAATGATGACTTGAATTATGGTCAACTAAAGTGTGAATCTATCATTCCAGACCACCACTGCCCAAGTTTGTTACTGAAGAACTTCTCAAGAGAGTTCCTAGTGCCATTATGGCAACAAATCCTTGCAGACTACAATATTGCACTCAGGAAATTGTGGTAATAAGAGAAGATCTTGTTACCAAGATGTGTAGAAACAACATACATTTTCCGTCAGATGGGGAAATACCTGACCATGTAAGTACTTTCTATGTGCAATGCTTATTAATACATATTTTTTAAAAAAGCAGATTACGCTTTTCAAAGCTTTCCTTCATTAACAAAATTTCCTGTTTCTGCTCTCAGTTTGCTAGAACAATAATTTCCCAAGCTCACCTTGCACCACTTCCTCTGAGTGTGTGTCCTGTGTATTGGCCAATGGACTATGCTCTACATTTGTACCCTCTTCCAGACCTTATAGTTACAGCAGATAAATTCAACTCATTCTCCACAGCCCAAATGGAATGTCAAGTCATGAATCCTGTAAGCTATCAACATCCATTGCTTTTGACATTCAATCAGAGAAGATGTCTCATTACCCTTTTCTTTTTGCAGGGTTCGTTCCCAAGAAGTGAGTTTTCATTCAAAGTGTATGTGCCTTCTACCAAGACAGTAGAAGACAGCCAAATCCCTGATGAAGATGATTAAAAAGAAATCATGACACTTGAATGTATAACAATTTTTGAGCATGGAATTTATACATAATCATAAACATGTCAGTACTTATTTAATTAAAATTATGATTTTTACCACAAAAGTTGAGAGGGTTGAGAAGGAATTATTAGCGGCTTCCACAATGATTTAGGACCACATTACCATACATGGTGAATTAAAATAATCAGCATCAACGATCATAAATAATCTTAGGTCAATTTCAATTTAGCCTTTGCTTCTTTTCAGGGGGTGGTTTCATTCTTGGCTGGGTGCCTGGTTCACTTTTTACTTCAGTTTTGATGTCAGTCTTGATTTCTGCTTTTACATCAGCACCTGCAATAAAATTATTTTAAGAATACATTTAAGTAACTTAAACATAACAAATTACACTCGTTTGAGATGAGTGACATACCCTCTGCTGGAGCAGTGACAGCTCTTGGCTGAAAAGCAGGTTCTGGGAATTTACGAGAAAGTTCTGCCAATAACATATGGACACGATTACGCTGGAAATGTGATCCTGCTTGATCTTTGACCGTTTCTTTCTTTGATAGTGCAGCTTGTCTCTCTCTTTCTCGACTTTTCCGATCCTTGAAGTCCCATGAGTATCCCTTCGAGGGATGATAACGCGAAAATGAGCTCGCTTCATCAAATGCCGATTGAATGTGATGCACTGTAGACAACTTTAACAAGACATGAAAATGTGATGGTGAGGCAAATTGAAAGAGTATCTTTTCCATGTGATGAAAAAAAACAGCGCCTTACCAGTCTGGAATTCAGAACTGAATTTAAATCAGGTGCTTGATATATTATTCCAGCAATAATATAGTAATCTGCGATAGGAGTGGCTTGGGCAGGAGTATGCCGATGTTGTTTGCGTATAACGTACAAAATGGGCTCTTGAACATGGAGAAGTATGTATTCTAATCCAGTCATATTACTGATGGTAAAAATAATAAAAGATTGTCAAAAAACGCATAAACAATTCAGATAACGATACTTTCTCAGCGGTTAAACAGAAGCTTACTTCAGTTGATCCATCCCCAGACGCTGCATACGAACAACTTCATTATTACACTGTCTGTCATAGAATGGGTTACTCCTCTCAGAAAAATAATCCATAACATTTGCTGGATTCAGCATAGGTATCCAAGCAGTGTCATGCCATGATAGTGTTAGAGGATTTTCTGCAACAACAGAACTGTTATTTAAAGAGGAATCATAGAATGGGAAAACATTTTTGAACATTGTAGCGAGTAGGTAGATACCCTGAATGAAATGATAAATGAATAAAAATAGCAGACGTCAGATAACCGCAGTCAATCTTACCAGGTACTCCCGCTAGTCTGCCCGGCATCATGCTGTTTAGTGTGCCAAAATGTTCTTATCTGTATCACTCACGTCCAAAACTAATATTCATTAAGTTTGGTTCCCTCACTAAGGGAAAAATCTTAACATACTTCGCCCGCAGAAAGTGCAGTTTGAGGTTACAACAGTGAAATCAAAAACAACAACAAATGACAACATCAACAACAACATGAGCACTGCCTTGAGGTTTCCGGTGTGAGGGTTCCTTGCTTCCTCTGCAGCAGAAGCCGTGCAGAAGCCTTCGGATTTACTTATTTTTTTTTCAATGAAGAGCCTATAAGAATGTGCTGATGCTGAAAATGAGCCTCTCCAATATCTTTTCCAGGTAAGATTTTATTTGGTTTCGCCCTCAATGTCTTAAGAGTGATTGTCAAAAGAAAGACGCGATGCAGCTCAGTTAACTAACCTATAACTCGTCAAAATTTACTCCATTTTTGTTCATTTTATATTTGAATGGTTGAATATTGTCATTTACCAAATATCTGAGTTTTTCATTTCTCTTGTCTGTTGTGAAAAATTATTTTTGTCATCATCGTGTGAAGATTTGTAAATCATGCATGGAGTTACAGTGTGCCTGATGGGGTGCCAAGTTAATTTTTTTTGGTGTATATATGTCGCTTTATATTTAAAATTATTGCATTAAATGCTTTTGTTTACATAGATTAGCTGTTGGGGCAGGGAAACAGTATGGTGCAGTCCAGACAACACGCAGTATTTCTGTCAACAGTCCACTCTTCCTAAGGCCAACGCAATGCTTATAGTAAGTACTATACTGACCAAATGTGCCAAGCATCCTGCTTTTCTATTTCTTACGTCTTTTTATTTTTCTATTACTGTGTAACTTTGCAGCAAGGAGCCATTGAAAAAGAGAAAATTTGTACTCGATCAAAATGTCATAAGAGTTAGGGACGAAAGAAAGAAAAGGAGAATTGAGAAAGAAATCAAGAAGCTACAAAAATTTACTGCAACTCTGAAGCCAATTGAAGAGCAGCAATTACCTTTGCACATCCAAGATGAATATGAGTGTGTTTTTCATATTGCCTTGTCAATTATGAGCTTAAATATAGTTGCTTCATACTTTTTTCCCTTCCTTCCAGACTACGGCAAAGACCTGCAACAAAACTGAGTCAAGAAGAAGATGAACGACGAGCATTATTGATGAAACAATGGTGCCGCCACCGAACTCTGGAGCATAAAGCTGACGTACGAATGATTGATAGAATACAGTATTCACAACAGCTTGCTTTAGATAAGCTTCGAGAGGAGTCAGAAGAATTGTATCAAGCTGCAATCCAAGTAAGTCCTCTTTCTGTCTTTAGTTTTTTTCTATTTAATAAGTATTCGTATTAAAAATTTGTTATTTATATATTACAGATTGATGCGAACCTGGTGCCTGTGACCATCAAAGGACCGACAGTAACGCCACCTCTTAAAGAATATGATAGTCCAGATGGTGACTTCAGTAACACATCTTTTAAATGGGGTTGAATGCCTTGAATTGTACATTTGTTTTCTGAACCTTAAATAATGTACTTCTTGTTTGAGATGGTTTTAGTCCTATACTGGTTACCTTCACACTTCAGATACTTACCATAGTTTCTATTGTGTATGGTCAAATTTGATATAATTTTTTGTAGTGTCTTTGGAAAGTGCAAATAAATGTTAATAATGGTGAATTTAGTCTTTTGTGCGGGTTGCCTACGCGGCGCGCGACGCGCGAGCCAGATGCTGCTGGACCCCACCCTCTCCCTCCTCTCCCCTCACCGGGCTTTGCAAGCTTTGCCCGGCACTTCCCCCTCCCCTTCCCTGCCGTGGTCTTTCACTTCCTACGTCTTCCCCTTGACCACTCGCCACGCTCGCCGCCGCCCGCCGCAAAGGAGAAGAAGAGAATGAAAAGTTGCCGAGCTGGCTCTGATGCGAGCCGCCTGCCTCTGCCACACCAACCGTCGGGTGTCTGGACGGGCCCTCTGGCCAGCAGTTCGGACTGCTGATTGTCTATCTGGACGTCGCTGCTGGCGAGTGGCGACGCGGAGGGTCAACTCAGCGGATGGGACCGTCTCAATAAGCCACAAGGTCAACTCGACGCCAGCAGACGGCAGGCTGCGCGCTGCGCTGCGCAGGCCGCGCTGGGGGCATTTGACTGCTCGAGCGGCCCTCTGCGCGCCAGCGCCAGCACAGTGCGGCAGGGCGCACCTTTCGGCTGGAACATGAAGGAATTGTGCATCCTGGCGGCAGTCACCTGCATAGCTGGCTTAGGTGAGACTTATGTGTCATGTTGCTTCTGCTTAGGGAAGTCCCCTTGTAGTGGTATATTTCAGTCGGTAATTTTTTTAAGGTGCAAGAGTTAACATGTTTGGTTTGTTTTTTTCAGTGTGTGGTCTTGATCCACAACCAACTGCCAATGTTTGGCAGTCAGCAAACCACACTAGGCCTTGGCAAAATCCTGCATGGGCCACTCAAGGTAGCCAGCCACCAAGTGGTGGGGTAACTCCGCACATGCCTCACGGTAACACTGACTGGCCCTCTCTTCCTGGTGCAAATCAACCCTCACAACAACAAGGTCCCACCCGATCTTATAGCCATGTAGTGAGCCCCACCAACCAAAGACCACCAAATGCTGCTACCTCTCCAAGCCCTCAACGAAACAACTATAACGGACAGCAAAACACTCAGAGAAACACAAACAATCAACCTACACAATCATCAAAAACCTTTTCTTCACAGAATAGAACTCAACCGACTGACCACGAACTTGCTGAATTGTCAGAAAAGTTATTTAATGATGATCTTAGCAACATTGGGAGAAATATTAGGCTCAGTATTCAGAGCCGAACCCAATCAAATTCTTTAGTTGACGAAGCTCCTCAGCCGTAAGATTTTTGTGGTTTTCATCTATGAAATTCACTGTTGTCACAGAAGTTCACTCATGGTAATTTTCCTTTTCCAGTTTACTTTCTGTTGATGGTGAAGCTTTGCAGAAGCCTACAATTAAAGCTCTGAGGCAACTTTATGATAATTACATTGCTGACCCGTCATTTGTAGAGTCTGTAACAGCTTCTGAACGACAAGAGGAGAGTGAGTTTTTGGATAAAGTTCTTGATACCACAGTCATGAAGGAGGCTATGGATTTTCTCTCTGACCAAGGTAACCTTATGTTTTAATGCTATTGAAATTATGGAATGCAAAATAATGCCAAACTTTCTTTATTTTCATTTGCAGGGTTCGTCCAGAGAAACAAAAAGGCGTACAAAGATTTACTGAGCTTGCTTTGGTTCACCATGTATTCAAGGGGAGGCGGAATAATAGGATCAAGTGCATTTGAACATGTCTTCATGGGGGAACTCAAGCGAGATGAGGTGGGTGGTCTGCACAATTGGATTTTCTTTGCAAATGAAGAGGCAAACCATAGAGTTGATTATATGGGATACCTCAAGAAACTTGACCTGGGCAAGGTAAGTAATCTTTTAGATACACTTATTTGCTTCAATTTTTGACACATTTAACCAATTAATCTGATAATTTCAGAAAAGTAATCTTCTCAAAGTTCACTTCCGCTGGTCCAATGTTATCAAGCACTCTGGATCAATGTTTGTTGGAACAAGTCCTGAGTTGGAGATGGCACTGTACACAATATGTTTCTTCACTCGTCCTGATGACCGTTGCCCTTTGAGTATTGGGGGGAAAACTTTTGGAATTCAAACAAGAAGATATTACCTGAGAGGTAATCGAGGAACTGTGATTGGGACAGCATATCCAGTCTTTTAGTAATGAAAGCTTGCAGGAGTGATAGAAGTGATACCCAATGTATATTATATAATTGGATCAAGCAAGAAAATGGAAAACCTTCTTTTCAACTAAAACAAAGTCACTTTTATTGAATATAGAACACTAGAGTATGCTATCAGATAAATGAATACCAGAGATTCCTCAAAAACAATAAAGAAAAGCAAGTGAATGCTAATGTTGGTAATCAAACAAAAAATAACAGCCAATTTGAGTAAATATCCTCTTACAGAAACATGGGCACTTGACCAGAGTGAAAAGAAATAAAACAGAGGCTATCACCAAATCAAAAAAATGTACAAAATAGGAATCTAAGGCGGTCTCCTCCCAAAATACATTCTTTTCCTGTATCAGAATTCAAACTACTTTCACAAATAACATGAAGAATATGCTACAGTTGCTAATTTATTTTATCCCAAAATTGGGCAAGCATAAGCACACATTTAAAGGGAAAGAAAAGGAAAAGAAGAACATCTAATATACAACTAATTGAAAAAATTTAACATCCAGTACAATAAATGTTGAAGTATGAGTTCGATCATAAGAAGGCATAAAAATTGACATTACACCTCAGCAATTATTGAGATCATTAAGAAGTTAAAATGGACACATTTCTATACATTGGTAATAAAAGATTAGCATACAGAAGTTTAAGACATTCATCCAACAGCAGATTAGAAAAAAATAACCTCAGGTCAAGATGTTTGATAAAATCTGTAAAAGTCCATGGCATCAATTTTGTTGACAGTGAGAACACAAATACAAGACTGGAAAAGATGCCTTTGATTTAGTTTTTAACATAAAAAGGCACAATGTGAGATGTTCCAAAACATTAAGATAAGTGAAAGAAAAGTACAGATAATTCCAGTAAAGATTTCTTGAGAAAACACTTAGACATGTGCAAGCAAAGTAATGGGACAGTGGTCACTGCCAAAAACTTCATTTCTGATGATGTTGTCACAGATGTTTGGCAAAAATCGTTCCGAAGTTATGAAATAATCCAATCTCCTGTAACAAAAATAAAAAAATGTTGAGGACACCTTGTTTCACAGCCGCAAGTAAAGGAAATAAAAAAGATGAAAACTAACCAGCCAATGTTACGTGAACGAGCATTGTTGAAGTATGACCAGAAGGAGTAAGCACTCTTCTTGTCAGGATACATGCTTCTGAAAGTATCAACAAAACCTTCCTTCAGCAGTTCTGTCATGCCTTCTCTCTCTTGAGGGGTAAATCCAGCATTTTTTTGGTTCGTCTTAGGATTAGCTAGATCTGAAACACAACAATATTACAAAAATTGAGATTCAGAAACAAATCATAGTGTAGAAAGAGCAAATGTTCAACGAATTTTATGAGGTGTTACCTATTTCTGAGTGAGCCACATTTAAATCTCCACATAAAATAACAGGCTTTTTTTCATCAAGTTTCTTTAGATAAGCACGGAAAGCTGGATCCCATTCTAGGCGCCTTGGTAGTGTTTTTAAGCCATTACCAGCATTTGGCACATCTGTAAAGAAGATTACTTATAACCCGTATTCAAAACAACCCAAACACAGCAACAAAAAAAGAACATAAAAATACAAAGTGTACTGACAAGTATTCACAAGGTAGAACTTCTCATATTCTGCAGTGATTACACGACCATCTGCATCAAACTCAGGTTTATCAATGCCATATTTCACCTCAAGAGGTTTAGTCTTAGACAAAACAGCAACTCCAGCTTGGCCCTCTTTTTCTCCTATGAAAAATAATGTGTATGATATAAGCAACAGGATCAATCAGAGAAAATGGCAAGTATGTACTCGTTATTCATTAACCAACCTGATAGCCAATAAGTCTCATATCCTTCAAATTTAGCCTCAGGAGGTAGTTTCTGCTCCGAGCACTTTGTCTCTTGTAGACAAAGAATGTCTGGCTTCTCATGCTTAATATACTCTAATCCGTTTTTCTGAAATCAAACATAGATGATCAGAGTCCAGAAATGAAACTGAAATTTAAATAAATGGATTATTGCAAATAACAAACCTTGATCCACGCTCTCAAACCAGCCACATTCCAGGAAGAAATCTTAAAATTCCAAGAATCTCCATCTTTAGTTTTGGCATTCGAAGTAAAATCAATAGAAGCATAATCTGTGTCAGTTTTGTTCAACAAAGCTTTCTCCTCAACTTTGGCCTTTTTGGCTTGTGGTTCTTCTTTGACATCACCTGTTGCCTCATCACCATTTTTGTCAGCCCTGCTCCTCTTCTTTGAATCTTTATCTTCATCTTTACCCTTCTTTGAAGTTTTCTTTTCGTCATTTTGGCCCTTCTTTGATGACTTCCCTTTGCCTTCTTCGTCATCATCATCGTCCTCCTCCTCCTCATCTGATAGTTCATGTTCCGGCCTGGGCTTATCACCTTTTTCCACTTTTTCTCCTTCATTACTGTCAGACTTTTCTTTTGCATTATCATCAGTAGAGGAGTCAGCTGTAGCAGATTTTGGCTTTGACTTAGGTTTCTCGGATTTGCTTTCATCATTTTTATCTTCTTCACTTTCTTCCCCTGCCTCATCCTCTACATCCTCTTCCTCGTCCTCCTCGCCTTCAGAGGAATCCTCTTTCTTGGATTTTTTCCCAGCTGGTCTTCCCCTTCCTCGTTTGGGAGGACTCTTTTCCTCCTTCTCAGACACTGAATCTTCCTCATCTTCAACAGACTCCTCTTCAGAATCAGACAAATCTTTGTATGATGTGTTTTGATTTGTCCTCAGAGACCGTGTAGGTTTCCTCCCACCTTTTCTTCGCTTGCTTGATTCTTCAGCAGAAGACTCATCGCTACTGACAAAGTCAGATGCCTCCTCAGAATCAGAGACATCTGCTCTGCGGGAGCGGGCTGGAGCACGCCTACCCTTCTTCCCCCTTGCTTTAGGCTTTTCTTCCTCAGACATTGATTCTGATTCCGATTCCTTCTTCTTCCTCTTGCGGATGGGCTTCTCATCCTCAGAGTCAGACAAATCTTTGTAGGATGCAGCTTTAACATTCCTGGATTGTCTCACTACTCTCTCCTTCCCATTTTCTTCTACCTCCTTCTGAAAGAAAATTTTTATAAATTAGAGAACCCGAATTGACAAAAGATTTTCTTGCTTCAATACAGATAACGGACATTAGTAACAGAAAATACTACTGTACAGAAGAAGACAGGTCAAGACATTAGATAAGAAACATAAAATTAAGCTAATGTGGAACATCTTATTTTAAATGGGTAGAAACTGCGGTCTCCAATTCAAAGGCAAAATTTGGAAACGCACAGATGAGAGCGTGACAGCAAATAGTCAAGGTCTCCAAAATAAAAAACTTCAGAAACGTGACTGAGTCGTTCCATCAAAGTGAGATATTACACACAAACTTCTTCCCGACCAATAAATGCGCTCACACACTTGGCGCTTGGTGGCTACTCCGGTTAAGCATGTACACAAGCCAAACCTCAGTCACACTTACTTTTGCTTTCGCTTTGCCTCTTGGTGGCATGTTTATACGAACGTAAAACTGCGCAGCGCCTCTAGAGAAGGGACAGGACTGAAGAAAGAAACTTCGCCGAGTGGCTTCAAACACTGAAGCTAGAGAATGAGAACGTTCAATGTATTTAACGGGCACAACTCCCAAAATGCAGCACTGGCTCCAAACAAATCGGCAAAAGGCCGCGCAAAACATGGGCCAGGCAAGCTACCCGGGGCCTGTCCAGTTAGCTACCCACGCCATTCGGACAAGATGGTCGCGGCGGTCACTCAGCGCTGCCACCATAAAAGCGCAGTTCCTTATTTTCCACTTTAATCAGGAATCAATGGTTTATATTGTTCACTTATAATTTGAGACCGTACAGCCAGTGTTTTTCGAATGGAATCAGTCACTATGGGTGGGGTGTCATTATCAACCAATTTGGCTTGTGGGTGGGTTGGTAACCATGGA
Source organism: Stenchaetothrips biformis (assembly GCA_030522485.1). Taxonomy (NCBI): domain Eukaryota; kingdom Metazoa; phylum Arthropoda; class Insecta; order Thysanoptera; family Thripidae; genus Stenchaetothrips; species Stenchaetothrips biformis. Next base: position 15,709,112 of record CM060093.1, read on the forward strand.
AGTGGAGCAGGCAGCAGACGACGTTCACCGCATCTTTGTGTCAGTACATTACATAATTAAAAACAAGGAGGATAGTATTCTTCTGATTGATCGTGTTGTGATTTGAGGTATGTTATTTTTCATCTATTTGCCTGTTTATCCATAATTTAGTCATTCGTAAAACGACTGTCATATCGATAAGCTGCAGGTTTACAACACAGAGTGGAAGGTTATACACCTCTGTAATTAAGAAAATTGAAGTCAATTCTCAATCCCAATGCCCCAGGCCATCAATTTTTTTAAATAGAAAATTTATGTCCTTGAATCGTTTTTTCTTAGTAGAAGTAAAATTTATCTTGTAGACTTAACACAGTGCTTACCTCAACACATCTTTATAATACTATGTCACATTAGAATAACTTTTTGACTTTGTTTTCTTTATAGATGGTTCGTGTTTTGACTGCTCACCATTTTGCCAGTCAAGATATACAAACCTGTGAGGATCCAGTAGCAGTTGCTGCCGTCCCACCTGACAAGTGAGTGAGAAAGCATATTGGAGGCAACAGTGTGGCACCGACATTGATCAAAAGTTTCAAGCGTCAAGCTTGACCTCATTATGACTTCTACTTTCTAAATTTTTTCGCCAATTACTACCATTAAATTTTCCAGGCTTCTCATAGCATCAGCTGACCATGTTGTGGAGGTACGAGACTTGTCCAAAGGTGGAGAGGCGGTATCGACATTCCCCACAGTGGACCTTGTCCAGCACATGGCATACTGCTCGACAGGTAAGTGGCCCGGGGGACTCAGTGGTCGGCATGACGCACGTCGGACTCACCTGTGCCTGATGCAGGTAACTACGTGGCGACGCTGGAGGGGTCCCCGAGCGGGGCCACCGGCGGCCAGGGCTGCGTGGCGCGCGTGTACTCGCGCTGGGACGCGGCCGCCTCTGCCGCCGGCGCCCCGGGAGCCCCCGCACAGAGCCAGCCGATGCGCGCGAGGATCGCCGGGTGCGTGACGCCGAGCCCCGTGCAGGAGGACGCCACCCTGGACATGATCGAGCTGCCCGTGAGGGGACGCGGCGGCGCCACGGCGCTGGCCTGCTGCCAGGCCACGGGCAACGTCCTGGTCGCCTGCCACCGCATCCTCGTCTTCTTCCGCTACATCGTGCGCACCCACGAGTCGTCCAGGTACGCGCTCGCTCCAGCCCGTCTCGTCATTTTTTTTTAATTTTTTTTTTGCGGGAGAGCGATTTTGAAGAGCGACCAACTACTCTCTCTTTCGCTTGGCCTGCAGAACGCGCTACATCGACTTCGAGGACACGGAGGTCCGCGTGTCTCTCAGCTTCCCGCCCACGCAGGCCTTCCTGCGCGAGGAGCTGGCCGTGTGCATGGGCAAGCACTCCCTGCTCGTGTTCCGCCTGTGGCACTCCCAGGCCCAGGCCCCAGGGACCGCCGCCTCCAGGCAGGACCCCAGCGAGGCCGAGCAGCGGCCCAGCAACGCCAGCAGCCTCCACGGCCCCAGCCACCGGCCGCTCAACCTCAACCGGATACTTGAAGTGGAGCAGGAGGTGAGGTCGTCGTGCGTCGACGCCCCAACCTGCTGCCTGCTGTTCGCTCACGACGCGGTCCCCTTGCAGGTCAACTCTGGTCGGCGCGTGTGGGGCACGGGGCCCGGCGTGACGGAGCTGGGCGTGTCGCTGCCCGTCACCGTCCAGCTGCCGGCCATCGCGGCGGAGCGCGCCAGCCGCGGCCACTGCAGCCCAGGCAGCGGCGTGGTGCACCACAGCAACCCCTTCGTCTCGGACCCCGCCGACGTGGCCGCCAACGTGTTCGCGGGCTCGGGCGCCGGCGCCGCCTCGGACTTCCAGGTGGAGGCGCTGCTGCGGTTGCAGCTCGCCGGTGACCCTCAGGTACAGCACGCCGTGTTGGATCCCGGCACCACGCTTAATATAGCTACGGCCTTTAAAAAAAAAACAAAGAAAAAAAAAACTAACATTTTTAGAATCAAAACAAAAATTCATGTGAAACTTGATTGGTGCAGGGTGGCCACGGCGAGGAGTTCGGGTGTATGACGCTGCAGCCGCTGTACCGCCGCGAGCCCGCCGCCAGCGCGTCCCCCGCGAGGGCGGCCACCGGTCGGCGTCAGGGCGGCCAGGGCGGCGCGCGTCAGTCCCCGAGCCGCCGCGAGCGGCCCGGCGGCCCCGGCGCGTGGCTCAGCTCGAGGCACCGCGCCCAGCTGTGCGGCGTGGCGTGCCTGGTGGCCACGCAGCAGGAGGGCTACCTGTACCACTTCCCCATGGACGGCTCCGCGCCCGCCGCGCACCCCTGCGTGGCCGTGTACCCCTTCACGGCGCCGGTGTCGCGCGTCGTGCTGGAGCCGCTGGCGCTGCACGCGCTCACGGACACGGGGCTGGAGACGTACACGCTGCGCTCGGCGCACCGCTCGCTGGCCGCGCTGCAGGGGGTGTGCCCGCCGGCGGATGACCCCATCTGCCTGATCGGGCTGCGGCCCTTCCTGGGCGCGCGCCACCTGCTGGCGTCCGGCCCGCACCTCGTGCTGCTCGCCACGTCCGAGTCCAGCTCGCCTCCCGCCGCAGACGCCCCCGCCCCCACCAGCCCCTGGACGCTCTACTCGCTCAGGCTGCCCACTCCAGAGGTAAGGCTCATTGTTTACGGTGGGGTGTCCCATGAGCGCGAGAGAAACAGCGACGAAAGCACTGTGAGCCCACGACGTTGCAGGTCCTGTTCTCCGACATGGTGGCCGTGGGCGAGAGCCACCGCGTGGCCTCGCCGTCGACGTACTGCCACCTCCTGGGCGAGGCCCACTGCGTGCTGGCCTCGGCACGACACCTCAGCGACCAGCCCGGCGCGACGGCCTCGCCCGTGGCCAAGGTCCTCGACGAGAGCGAGGAGGCCCTGCAGGTGAGGCCCCGGCCGCGCTCGCTGCGATTCGGAAGGAGAGGGTGGCCGCGGTGATTGGAACGCAATGTGTTCCAGGCGCTGTACCGCGAGTCGTGCGCCTACCTGGGGGACTTCCACGTGATGAGCGACGACGCCGCGGACCGCGACCTGGCGGCGCGCTACTACCGCATGGCGCGCATGGAGCCGCAGCGCGTGCTGGACCGCATGGTGAAGCACGCGCAGCGCCTCGGCCAGCCCGTGGACCACAACGGCCACCGCGGCCAAGACGACGGCGTCCTCGACAGCGAGGTGCTCTGCGCGCAGCTGCACCGCGGCCAGGTGCACTACCTGGAGGCCGAGGTGCTGGAGGCGCGCCAGGGGCCGAGCGGGGAGCCGCTGGACGACCAGGGCGCGCGCCAGTTGACGTCGCAGCTACTGGAGCTGCTGGAGAAGAGGCGGGAGGGGGACGCCGTGGACCCGGTGCGCCTGGCCACCCTGGTGCTGCGGGCGAAGCTGCTCAGGGAGTACGCCGCGTCCAGGACCTTGGCGCTGCTCCGCTCCGCAGCGCCGCCGTCCGCCAATGGGTGAGTAAGACGCCCATGGTACTAGTAAAGAACGTAGCGGCCGCCTCGCTGACTCGGCATTGTTGCAGCAAGACAAAGGCCGCCGTGGTGCTGGCGCTGCTGCTGCTCGAGGTGCAGGTGGGCGGCGTGGCCAGTGGCGAGGCCTCCGCCGCGGAGGTGCTGGGCCTGCTGCACGCGCTGCCGTCGGCCGCGCTGCTGCCCGAGCTGGCACGCCACTGGGAACTGCTGTTGGACGGCCAGGGCCTCTCGGAGCTCGCCACCGTCCTCATGGAGCGCCGCCCCGCCGACATGGCCGCCTTGCTGGCCCAGCTGGTGGACGCGGAGACCATGCCCCTCGCTAAGATACTCAAGGTATTGTTTGACTTAAACTCTTTTAAATTTATTCCTCTGACGCACTGTCCACTGCTTGGGTTTAATTTCGTGTTGTTTTTTTTGTTTTGTTTTTTTTAGATGATGCTGGACCACCTCTCGACGCAGATCGGCTCGAGCGGGTTGGGCGGCTCCGTGGTGAGCGTCGTCTTCCAGCGCTTCCTGGAGGCGTTCTTCGCATCCTTCTTCGCGGCCCACGCCGTGGACAGCCACATGGACCTGGCCACGGAGGAGGCCCTCAAGGTGGGCACGTGGGCACCGCATTGGTCGCACGGCCGCCTCCTCGCCACCGTAAACAAAACCCTCCCCGCCTTGCTGGTTCGCAGATCCTGGTGCGGTCCTACCTGAGCGACCTGCTGACGCCCCCCGCCCCCGCCGGCTCGCCGGGCAGCCTGGCGGCCGTGGCGCGCTTGGAGCCGCTGGCGCGGGTGCTGCTGGACGAGGACCGCCTGCCCTTCCTGGACGCCATGCCGCCCTTCGCCGCCGACCTGAGCGAGCGGCTGGCGTCCCCCGTCAAGCACGCGCCGCCACCGCCGCACGGCAGCGACAACAAGAAGCTCAGCCTGAGGAAGCTGCAGGTAACTGGCGTCGTTCCCAATCATGGCGATGAGCAGGACGCTTATTTTGGACCCATTTTGGCAGCCGCGGCAAGGAAGAGCGCGGCAGGCGCCAGGGTAGGCCAGCCCGCACAACGCGCACGTGTTGCGGGCTTGTCTACCCTCTCGTTCGCAGGGGCTTCGCTGCCGACTGATTTCGAGGGGTCGCTTCGCCGCTCTGTCTGTGTCACTCTTTTGGGGGCGTTCCATAGGGGTGCGAGAGAGACAGAGCGACGACTCGTTGGCCTGCTTGTCCGCGCAGGGCCCGGCCGCGGGGCTCGGGCAGGTGTCGATGAGCCGTGTAGTGCCGTGTCATCTACCGAGCGGAGCGATTCCGAAGAGGTTTTCATCGCTCTGTCTCTCTCGCACCCTCACGGGACACCCCATGAGTGCGACAAAGACAGAGCGACGAAGCGGCTCAGTCTGCAGGGGAGCCCTGCGGGGTCCTTCGGGATGTGCGGGCTGACATGGACTGAAGCCGTATGGACATGGGGTTAGGTTGTCGCCCAGAGAGCGGGTCGCTCTGCCTCAGCGGGCCAGTAGAACTCACCCGCCGTCCCCATGCTCCCGTGCCCTACATAACGCCCGATTTATTGCAAACCTGCTGCATCGCAGCCAGAATGGCGAGGCCCATCGATTTCTCGGACCGGGGAAGGGGAGGGGATGGCTGGTGCGGCGCGCAGCACGGCGGCTACCTCCTCGCGCCGCATGCAGCCCTGGCAACGGGGAGCGAAATAGGCTCACAAAGCGAAGGAACGCCAGCAACAGACTTAAGTCTCCGGGGTTCCGCCTGGCAGCGGCCGGGTAGACGCAGCGGATAGACACGGCGGGGCGGCTTCCTGCCGCCACTCGTCCGTTTGCCCGAAAAGCGAGACCGGAAGGACGAGAGCTGACGTCGCTACGAGAACCGCGAACCGCGGCGTCAGTTCCGCGCTGTCGTGTGTGTACAGCCGTTTAGACCTCGGGGCTACCTCCTCGCGGCCGTGGGGCCCTGGTGCCTCCGAGGGAAATAGGCTCACGGACGTTCCGCAACGTCACGGCCAGGCCATGGCCAGACCCTCCACGTCACATACTCCTCTCTGCACGTGTGTGTTGGCGTGCGTGTGTGCGAGTTCATCTAATGTGTTTCAGGCCGTGCTCTGCAGCAGCCGCCTGCCCCGCGCGTGCGTGATGGAGGTGCTGCGCTTCGTGCGCTCCCAGCCTAAGCTGTTCGGCAACCTGTCCCTGCAGGCCCTCTGCCTGCCCGTCCGGGAGGCCGTGGCCGTGCTGCTGGACTTCTGCCCCCAGGCCGTGCTGCGCTACGCTCAGGTAGGAATCACCTCGTGCTGCTTGGCGGTGCCCACCGCGGCCAGGCGCCCAGCGGGGGCCCCACCCTGTGGCGCCGCCATGCTGTCCGCCATGTTACCGGGGGGGCCGCCGGCTTGGGTCGGTTGGCAGTTGGGTTCCCCCCAATCCGCGGCGCGCAGAACAGTGCAGGAGGTGGCCTCGCGGCGCGGCGCCGCTGGGGCGCCCTGTACCGCCCGCGACGCCGTGTCCCGTTAGGCCCCACCACCCATCGGGCACGCCGCTCGCTGGGCTGCGGCATGGCTGCGGCATGGCCGCGGCGGCGACGGCTCAAGAGACGGGCATCGGGCAGGCTGGTCTGGTTCCGTGTTCGGTTTGGCCGAGTGTGGATTCACAGAGTACTGTACACCCTGTCGGCAGGACTTGTTCCGGACCGAGGACGACTGGCGACACCTGCTGGCGGGCCTGGACGCCAAGCGCAAGACGCACAGCCAGAACCAGGCCTTGTGCGCGCTCTACCAGCAGACCTTGACAGGTGAGGCGGTCTTTTTGTTTCGAGGTGGTGGTAATGGCTAGCTTCGGGATCCCTCGCGTCGGTTCGCGGGGCAAGGAGGTGACAGTGACGTCAGGACGGCCTCGTCTAGCCTCGCTGCCGTGCGAGGTCCCATTGTGGAGCGCCTGTCAAGTAGACGATAGGCCACCCGCGTGTGCGCACGCTGCAGGCAAGGGGCTGCCTACCGTCGATTCGGTGGGCGTTTCGAGCGTTTTGTTTCCCTCGCACCGACACGGGGCGTGAGTGTGAGAGGAAGGCGCTAAATGTTGTCGTCCCGCAGACGTGCTGGACCATCTGGCGCACTCCGTGGACGTGGACACGCTGTGCCGCCTGCTGCAGCTCGACGGCGCCGACCTGGACGTGGTGCGCGCGCACCTGCCTCACCTGCACACCTGCCAGCGCGTGGCGGGCGCCAATGCCGTCAGGAACTACATCGCCTCCACCAGCGCCGCCTTCCTGTCGCAGCTCGACCACTAGCCGGCCGCTTGACGCGCTTGACGCGCTTGACGCGCTTGACGCATGCTTGGGGGCATTTTGGACGCGCGCGCGGCCATCACGCTTCTAGTCGCTGAAAGTTTTTTTTTTTTTGCCGTGCGCGTTTACGCTATACGCCATCTGTCCAGCAGAGCATATTGAATTTGTTTTTATTGTTGTTGTTTATCACTGATTTGCCGATCTGGTATGGCATTATAGTGAGGGAAAATTTCGCAGATGAGCTTGGATCTCAAGAGATTGTTGTATACGCGGGTATTAATTTATGTACGCTGATGCACTGCCTTGGTTGTTGTAAACTCTTTTTTTGTCTTTATACGAAGCTCTAAGTGTATTTTTGTATTAGTTACCATTGTTATAGCGCTTCTGCTTCATGACAGAAGTTTTTCATCTGTGATTTATTTGAGACCATTTATTGTTAAGGTCTCCCGTTTCTATCGACTTTTATACCTTCGTCACCGTCCAGAGCAATGTGTTAAAGGGTGGTGTGCCATATACACCATAGGGAATTCCCTTTCTGGCTGTCACAGCCTGGGTTTTCTCTGTAGTTGCGGTTCTACATATCGCTATTGTTGTACTGATTGCTTAAAGCACAAGTGTGATTGAGTCTCGTATCGCTTTAAGCGCTATGTAAGACGTTTTATACCTTTTAAATTAAAGCTACATTTCATTCAGAATGTGTAAATGTTTTTTATTTATTTCTGTACAGTGTACCTACAATCGTGTTTTTATTAAATTTTTCAAAGTATTCACCCTTTTATAGAATTCATCAAATTTTATTTTCACTCTAACAAAAATTTTAAATGACTAAGAATTCACTTATAAAACCGGAATCTAGCTCGAGAGAACTTTATCATAAACTAACTCATATAAGATTTAACGTAATTCCGTAGCTTCTCCTCAGATACATGTCTATTTCTAGACTTCACAGTGCTAATTTGCAGTTTACTGGTAATCACTCAAACAGCAAGAATCCATTTAATACAGGAACACGTTCCGACGAGCCCCTTGATTAAGGCCTCAAAACACAGTATTGCCCCTCACAGCCAGCAGAAATATTATTTCTACAAATGAATACTCGGCAAAATTAGCATGATATCCTTCAGTATATACAAGGTGCGAAGATGTAACTTTGAGCATGTACTTAGAACGTGTTGAATAAATGAACATTGGCGAGGTGAGGCCAAAAAGCTACTCGCGTATCGCGGTACATTCCTTCTACTGTTGGAAGCAGTGGGCATGATTGCTGCCTGCAACCTTCTCTCCGGTAAGCTAGGGATACGATACATTAAAAACCTCCAAAGAGTCAAATTAAAACATGAGCGTGTCGCTAAGTGCTGAAGCGTAAAGGCTGACAATATAGGGGCCGGAGAAGTGTCAAGGCTGACAAAATTGGGGCCGGAAGGTGAACCGATTATTGTCAGGATTAATTTAGGAAGGGGCAGGAAAGGCGTCGGGGCTTGTTGTAAGAGGGCGCGCAGCCAGCTTGGCGCCAGCCTACAGGAGCTACAAATACCTTGAATATGCTCGGGCTTCTACCAACTTGGACAATGTACAGGCCAAAACCAAGATTTTTAAAAATCATCCTCTAGAATATCGTATAGCTTTCATAACAATAAAAGTAAAGTTATTTCAAGCCCGTAATTTCCCGTTAAAATATCTTTTTTTAATTTTTCTGTTTCATCATAACTTGAAGAGCGGAGGCTTTTTGAGTAGAAAGGCTTAATTGATTTGTCAAGCCGAGATAGAGAAGAAGAGTGATAACGCTGTCGAATGCTCGTCTGGTGTGAGCGGCGCGATGCGGGCGCAGTGCAGCGGGGCGGCAGCGCGTCTTACGCCGGCTTCTGCACCTCGGCGGGGGCCGCGGCCACGACCACGGGAGCGGGGGCGGCCGGCGGTGGGGTGTCCGGCATAAACTTGGCTGGAGAAACACCAGTGCAGTTAGAAAAAAACTCTTCCACACGCATTCACTAGTTTTTATAGCACCTGTCATTTAAGCCTGTTTCTCGTATAAGGGCAACTTTCGCGTAAAGACGCCACTACTGAGACTGTTTGAAAAAGTTTTAAATTTCCTGTTTTTATTCACACTTTAATTGGTAGAGATTATGGATTCTGACTAATGAATAGGCCTTTTCAAAAAGCGGCATGACGCTCGAGCCCCTGTGAGACTGGTGATAGGCTGTCCCGCTCAACACGAGTGTTCGGCGGGCCGGCCTACGACCCATTTGGCGGGCGCTACAGCTAGACTCAGTTTCACGTCCTAATTTATGATGCAGTTTTACTTTTTGGTAGATGCCAGGGTTGATCTCAACCGCCTGTTCTCTTTAATGCATGTAATTTATTCATTTATTCTGGAAGAAAAAAAAGTGTTCCGCTCTAATCGGACTTTTTTCATGGCACAAATCAGCCAAATACTTGAACATCCTATATTTCGAAGGAAAAAGAAAGTGTATGGTCAGTATGTCAATGTAATATTGTGGTCCTGGAACCAATCACTGAGAAGATGTATATAGACAGACACAGGCAAATGAAGAACATATAGACAGGCAAGGAACAGATAGGAGTCTTTTGTGTGTTGGTCACATCTCGGCTTCCACCTCGGCACCATCTGTGTAGGTGTAAATGTCTGAATAGGGAAAAAACAGAACTTAATAACAAAAACAATTGGACAGCAATTATAAACAAAAGATAATAAGTATGGGTAGCAGCTGTGAAGTTGACTGGTTTTGTAGATGGTGCTGAAATATATTTTTACCGATATGCGTTAGACAGTGTCACAAAATGAAAAAGAGAGAAAAAATGAATGTAAAAATGGAATATGTGCGTTGAAGGTGAAAATGTAGTATGAAGTGCAGAAATTACTCACCGGTACCTGAGAAACCCACAATGTGTGTGCGCCTTGTGGTATCTAAGGTTGGCAGGCTTGAGAAATGCTATCGCCCCGGAACAAACACACGACCGCTTTGACAAAACAATAATATATTTATATGCACTTTATAATTTGATACATAACATGCTCTGACGTTTTCAAACGACAGAGTGACACAGTACTCAACTTGGGAGCAAAACAAGCCAGAAAATGATGCGCTAAGTCTGCAATCACGTTTCAAACGCTAAACCTTTTTTTTTTGTTCGATCGTACGGCAAAGTGCGCGAATGTCGCTTAGGTTCTATCTTTAATCTATCACCAGCACCAGGCGTTCTTTTCATTTAAAAAATTATTATCATAGTTGAAAAACAAGTAATAAAAGGGGCGATAAATAGCATTCCTTCCCTACGGTTGGTAGCAGTGACACGTTAATGAGAACCTCTTATCATCTATTGTACACATAGTTTAGCTTGGTGTTTTACAATATGTTTGCCTTTAAGTTATAGAATTCTGTACACAGTGCATTCCTATTTCCAATCAAACCAGATTACACGTATTTATATATTTATATGTCTAGCTAATATTTTCATACATCTACCTGTACCGTCCTCTTACGGAAATTTACAATATGGGGCCATAAGTACGATATGATAACCAAGCTATACACTTTTCATATTTGCAACGATTATTGAGTCCTTACGCAGGAGAGAAAAAAGTTATTCTATTGAAGAATCACGATAATAGGAGGACAACAAATCATTTGGGAAAGAAAAGGAAGAATCCTAGTAGAGGAGTACGGAGAAATAGAACCTATGATTCACCTACAAATCCATTCAAATCTGGCCCGGGCGGAGCGACGCGTGGCGAGGAGGAAACAAGCATCAAGCTCCGAAATATCAAACTTTAACAAAAGAAAAATAATTTTAGCTTCTAACTATTCTCATACACCGAAATTTCCGTCTGAGTACCTAATATATGTCCTTTTTTGTCTTTTTTTGTGTCCTTTTTTTTTGAACTTATTGAAAACAACGTTAACACCCTCATGAAAAAGAGAATATCCTGCGCCAAGAAAGTAAGGAAGCTAGTTTTGGTGCGCTCCGTCCGGCCCGCCCTGCCGCCTTACTGCTCGGTCCATCGAGCACGTGTGAATTCGGGGCGAGAGTGCTGGCGACGAGGCAACGAGGCGTCTCCCTGCATTAGCTGCATTAGCCAACCGCCCAGACTGCAAACAAACAAACACGTTGTACTTACGTCTGCCAGGGGCGGCCATCGGCCGTGGGTGGAGCGTCCCCAGACACCGAGGGGGGACTCAGTCCGTCGCAACAGAAACCCCTCAAAACAATTTTGATTTGTAGAAAAGAATGGAAAAAAAAAGATGTTTTGACTGGGGTGACTGACGTGCTCCGCTCGTTCCCGGAGCTCCGCAGCCTCACCGACAAGGTTTGCACCCGGCCAACCGCCTCCCCCCACCTGCCTGGGGGGCCTGGGGGGCCTGGGGGGCTGGCATGCGGGGTGCAGCCCGACCGATGGGCTGCGGAACCAGGCGACGGTGCGGTGCGACGGCGAGCCCCCCTCTGGAGAGAGCTATCGGAAAATGAATTGGGAAAATTATCCATGATCTACTGAGACTGAGACTTTATACAAAATTAGTGAAATCACATGCGCCTATATGCAATTCTTCTGTTGCTTATAGTCGGTACGAAGGACAGACACAACGGCTTGAATACACAGCTTTCTACGATCATAATTTTTTTTAATGACCATTTGCTGTTTTTGTTCTTGTCCTTTGGAACATTCCCGGATTTCAAAACTAACCGTCGCTTAGTGTCAAATTTTCAATACCGTGCAAAATCTACGAAACAAAAAAAGTGCAGCCTAGGGGCCTAAAGACGTGGTGTATTGTGCCGATAAGATCTCGGTGACGTATTGATTTGCTTTAGTGGTAACGGAGTGGTAATAGGAGTGGTGACGGCTACCTCGGGGACCTCTTCCTAATCGAAGGAAACCAATTACTCACCCGGGGCAGCCAATAATTAGGTACTCCACCGACATAGCTTCAGCACACAGACACACTAACACTCATATACACGCGTGCACTAAAAAAAACAACACAGCAAAAAAATAAATGTGAAGCACCTTCACATCAAAGTACACATTCCACACAGAATAAAGCAATGTTCTTGAGTCACTAATCACATAGTGCTCCATGCAGAGGCATTCTGGCGACGCAGGTCCCACACGGGGTTCTCATGGTTTGCATGATTCGACTCAATGAGATTTGTGAATGGTGAATCCATGTGGCATCTGCGTTCCAGACGTTGCACAAAAATACGTAGAAGAGAAATGAGAAGGAGAAGAAGAAGAAGAGAAGACAGAATGATGGCTGTGCGCGGCGCAGTGAGAATGGTTCGGTCAAATCGATGTCGGTTCGTAACGTCGCGACACAGTGACCTCGTGGGAACAGAGGGGACGGACTGTTGGCGTTTACTTTGTTTCTGTACAAAATATGAATATTCGTCTACGAAAAAGAAATAAGTGCGTGACTACGCCGCATAATAGGGCGGCCTGCCCCCTGCCTCCCGCCCCCCGGCGAGGCGCGGGGCGCGTCTACCCACACAGATACAAGTTTGCTCCACGTACCGTCTCCTTGTACGCCAAAGTGCCAATCTGCATTCAAGCAAATTTGCCTGAAAATAAGAAGCAGAACAAACGTAAGAAGGGAGAGTGGGCGGAAGGACACATGCACCTGGCCATCCCGGCCCAGGGGTGCCAACGTCAGCGGGCAACGATTACAAATGGCCGGCGCGTAAGATTCTGTTGAACACAACACGGCAAAAACTTGGTCGAGGACCGTCCAGCTGGCCATGGCTGACCCAGCAGCCACGCCTCCCTGCCGCTCAGAGGTCCACCATAGACAATCCGTTTTGCCGCGTCTTGTTCGAGGCTGGCGGGCTCGACGCCGGGCGACCGCATGGTTAGAATTAGCGACTTGCAGCCATGCAAGCCACACTCGCTGACGGAAGCACACAGAGAGAAAGCATGCGGACGAGTTGTCCCAGTGAGACATGACCTACCAGTGCCTGAGTGTGTAGTGTGCTAAACACGACACGTGTCGCCACGTGGTGTACGCTGTCTACAAAACAAACGAACGAAACCAAAGAGGAGAGGAAATCATCAACCGAATATATAGACAGAAGGTGAAGAAGAAGAAAACAGGGTGGGGAGTCGCCGGTGGAACAGCAGGGAGGGACAGAAAAGTCGTTGCAAGTCCGCGAAAGAAATCAGTACGATGTCAGTCTCACTGCTAGACAGTTCTAGAATAGGACTGGTGGTAAAGAAGTTGGTTACTGCTAGGAGTAAGGTAAAGGTAGAAAGGGAAAGGTAAAAAATGACAGCCTGACTATGTGTGTGTGACTGGGACACCATCGCCCTGCGAGAGTGTAAGTAAGACAGAGACAGAAAACATCACACACACAGACATAGCTAAGGATTATATAAAATGGAAGGGTGAGCTCTAACCTCAGTCGCTCTCACAGACACAGGGGCTAGATTACATGAAGTTCGCTGGAGAGAAAGAAATAACACAAGTGAAAACGGGTAGAGAGCAGCCCCGGCGTTGCCCTCCGCGCTGCACGGCTTGTAGCAACGAACACAGTCATGAGACGAACACTCCCAAGCGGACCAGTACTCACCCACAATGATGGCTAATATCACAAGCCCAATGACCCCCATGATGATCATCATCTGGAAACAGAACCATAGACAACCGTCAACCTTCGTGCGCTAGTCGAGAAAACGAGGCGACAGCTATCAATCATTTTAATGAAGAAGTTCCTTGCCTTGAGATTTTGGAGCCAGAACTTTCTCTTGAGCTTGCCAGCCTGTTGTTCGAACTGCGATGCACCCTGCTGGAGCGCGTCTGGAAAAGGCGCGGAATAACGGTTAATGGGATGGGCGGGTGTAGCGGCGTGCCGGGTAGGCAGCACCCCGCGCAGCCCTGTGCTGCGACAACACCCACCTGCTCGATCGTCCAGCTCTGACAGCTTCTGATCTCGCTCCAGCACCTTCTCGACGTTTGTCTTCATTATGTCCACCACCTGAGGGCAAAGCCAAACAGTGAGGTGCCGGCGTGCCTGGTCCGGCCCCTCGGAAGCCTTGGGAGCCCCGAGAACCTCGGCAGCTGGGCAGATCCAATCGTTTCGCTTACCTCGTCCACCTGTGCCTGGGTTTGTTGTAACCTCCTCTGCGCGGCGATCTGCTGGGGGTTCCTGGGGCCCCCGACAATCTCGCCATCGCCGCCCGCACCTGCCGCAGCGCCATCCGGAGCAGACCTGCAACGGAACGGAGGGAGGGCCCAGTGTAGGCTCCGGGGTGCTCCGTCCAGGCACCGTGTGGCTCACGGCCGCTGCGATAATGAATGCCAGCTGCCAAGTTTGCGCGGCACGCTCCAACGTGCACGCACATGAAAGTTTCACTTGTGTCTCGCCGAGAGAGACTCATCAAGCGATCGATAGCCGTGGAGGGATCGCGGCGGGCTTGGAGGTTATGGGGGCCGGGCCTTTTGCCGGGCCTCGGGCCTCGGGGCTTGGACTAGAGCAGCAGACCGCCGGCCCTGTCCCACTGCGTTGCACCGTGACGCACGCCGCGTCCGCACCAACACCTACTCAACCCCCTGCGCCAAAGTGCCCCGGCGCCTGTTTGCCAGAGTGATGGATCCCGTCCTGAAGCTGATTAGATTGCCACTCGAAGCACCCCTCCGACCACCGCGTGCGCAAACCTGAATCACCATCGCACCCCGATCGTGGGTCACTCGACCACCCCCCACCCTCCGAAAAATAAGTAGGAAATTGTGGGAGCAAAAAACGGGACGAGACAGCGTGCGCAGAAACGACACTCTGGCATGGCGTTCGATGCCCCCAGGCGGCGGAACATGGAACATTCTTGCGGTGGGACTTTTGTCTCCGGGATTGGCCACGCAACGCCGATGCACCTGTGACCTTTCGGTTCGGACCCGCCCATCAACGCAGCGGGCAGGCTGTGGCTGGCGCAGTCAATCAACCCCCCCTCCCCCCCCCCAAAGCCGCCCTCCAGCCCCCCGGCGGTCACTTCCTCGCCTCTTCACTTCCGCCGAGGCCGGAAACTCACGCAGAATCAGGAAATTCACCACTACTCGTCCCTAACCCCACTTCGCGAAATGACAGCGTTCCGCGTCCGGCGCTGTGCTGCGCTGTGGTCGAGGAATGAGGATGAGGGGCTCGGGGAGCTCGGCCAACAACACGTGGGCTGCGAGGGTGCCGACGGCGTGCTCGACCAGCTACACCACCAGCTGCAGTCTGCAGCGCGATGTGACGCGGAGGTCAACTGTTGATGATCGATAGCTCAGAGCTACGTCGGCGCGGCCCTAGCAATTCAGGCCCGGGCTGGTCGAGACCGTGGCGAGGGGCGTCTGCTCGTGCACCCCGACGTCCACGTCCACGCCGCCCAGCCGTGAGGTCGTCGCCGCGACACTTCATCCCGCTGCGCCAAAGGGCTCGGGAGGAGGGGAGGAGGATGCCCTACATATGACACCCTCAACCCTTGTCTTGGGCTGCAGTCCGACAGGCGGCCACCGTGAGGGTCTGTGGCACGGTCTCTACGGCCATGGTGCCGCGGGCGTCGTCAGGGTGCCCCGCCAGGCTAGAAGCTCGCTTTGTCGGAGCCAGTGCACCAGAGAGGCACTGGCCCGCTTCGCCCAGAGCCGCGCCACCATGGCTGCCGCGCTATCGCGGGGGAGAGTCCCGCTGCACCCGTCCACCTCGTCCTGGCCTCTGCCAAGACGTCCCCCGCCCCGACCACTCGCGCATCGCACTTTCCCACACTCGTACTCACATTTCTGTGGAGTCTTTTCCTAGTTTCGGTGACCAAAGTTGAGTTGAGCTGTAGGGCTAGCCGCGACACACCAGAGACCTTGCAGTGAATTCTGGCCACTGCTATTGATGACTCCAGACTGGGCCTGCGCACATCGGTCGGATTCGGCTCGGCTCGGCTCGGCGCACTCGGGGTTCGGGTCCGCGCCCTTCCACGTTCGAGAAATCGATTTCACCACCCCCACCGCTTCCCGCCGCGCCACCCCGTCCGTCGGTCGCGTCCACCCTCCCCTCCCAGGATGCGGGTACCCGACGGTACTCGCCGATACCAGTCAATGCGCCCGCTTCGAGTATCACCTCGCTGGTGTCCCGAGCGGAACTTCCCTCTACCTTCGCTGAGTCCTGTATCTGTTAAGGTGTCCGCCTGCCAGCCGCTATCGGTACTGATAAGGCCGGTCATCTTGGCCGCCCCACGCAGTCTTCCTCTGCGTCATCGTCCCGCATCGCGATCAATATTGGAGCGAGCCTCGGGCCTCGTTCCGCATCCCTTGCCTCTCGGCCCCTATTCCTCTTTGATCGTATACCTTTTCCTATTTCACCTTTTTCTTATGGAGGAACAAAAGGCTCAGGAAGGTAGCGGGCCCCCTGTTGGCGCCCTTATGTTCGGAATGAACGAGATTGTGTGGAGGAAGGGCTTCCCCCACCCGAGTCCAGGATCGCCCCACCCCCTCCCTCCCCCCTGTACGCAGGCACTTCGATTTTCCGACGCCCACACGAGGGGGTGGCGAGCGAGCAGCGGGCGCAAGACTGGCCGCCGAGCCAGCGGCCGGGCCGGGCTAGGCCGGGCGGGCCGCGCCAGTCCCTCCCTCCGCACGCCGCGGGCTGCCGCGGGCATCAACAGACAGGCCAGCTGGGTCCGCGCCGCCCAGCCGCCCACGACATGGGCAGGCTCAACAGAGAAGTGTCATCAGCAGATATGACTGGCCAGCGACGCGGGGCGGCCTTTGCCCGCCAGGAGCCCACCAGGACCGTGGCTCTGGATCTCTCAACATGGCCTCCGTGAAGACAAAGACAGACGGCCGTCTTATCAACTCGGTGAGTAAAAGTCACATGAGTGGTGGCGTCGCACGAGCAGTCGAGCACAGCGTTAGCGACGAAGCGCTCACACACGGTATACATTCTTCTCTTCTTTCCTTCTCTTTTTCTTTTATATCCGTTATTCCGTTCCTTTCTCTGTAGTTTCTTTTCTTTCCCGCCTCCCTCCACCTCCTCATCCTTCCCTTCCCCCCCCCCCTACCGTTTCCGTTTTCTTTTCATCCTTTCCTCTTATTTCCATGTGATCTTTTTCCTTTTCCTCTTTTTCAATTTTACCACTCCTTTACAAGGCGTCGGCTTTTAGCACGACCGCCGTCGGCACGTCGGCACGGCAGTCGGCAGTGCGGTGACGTCATTGCACCGCTTCTCCGCCGAACTGTTGCTTCAATCAAGTAGGAACGAGTGCCCCTTGCCCTCGATTACTGTCAGTTGCGTTGTAGACGAAGGCGCCCTGTCCGTCCGGGTTCATTTGGTTGTTGATTGTGCGTGAAACAATCGAGGTAAGCGAGAAGCGTCGACAATCTCACTTTGAAAGTTTGAAAGCTGCTATTCCGGCCATTATTCGACGCCATGTCTGTTTCGTGTGTTTGACATTGCGGATACCATTTGTAATCAACAGGTTATGTATACTATTGTTGGTCACAGACTGTGGGTGTCACTTTTACTCACATATTATTGTATTACTGCGCCCCTTTTTGCGGCGTTCAAGCAAGTTCATCAAAATATGATACAATGTTTACAGTATGAATCAGGGGCAGGAGGCGGTCAGTGGTCATGAGCCTGTTTCTTTACATTTTGCCATCTTATATTACGATTGTTATTGCCAAAATTGTCTATGTATGTGGTGTGTCCAAGTCATCTGTGCCTTTTCTCTTCTATTTTCAAACTATCAAATTCTAAAATTCTGGCTCATGTGATCCTTTCTTTTATCATGTAAGATTAGATAAAGATTAGATACTTTTAACTTCACCATAACTTTACTCTTAATTTTCAAGTAGTTTATACATCTGTCTTGTGTTCATTTTGTTTTTTGATTTTGTTTGTGAACAGGAAAATGGACAGGTCAGGCGGATTCTCTGGCGGTTCAGGTGCGGGCGGTCCCCCTGGCGCTCAGCAGGGCAACAAGCTGAAGGATACTCAAAAGCAAGTAGATGAGGTAAGCGCGTCTTATATTGTATCACAGTTTGGAACTTGTTCATGTCATCTCCTTCATTCTTAGTTTCTACTTTATTTTAAACTGATTATTTGGGTGTGAGAATAGTTTTATTGCGTTATGGCTCCTCAATATTCTATTTCTTTTTTTGAAAGACAAACTTATTGGATCAATCAAGGGATCAATTTTGTATTTGTCTTGTATGTTCTGTGTGCTTGTCTTTCAAGGCGTTATCTCACACCAAGGGTTTCCTTCTTCTATCAGTTGATTTTCCTTTTCCCAAAATATTCCAAAATTGAGTAAAAATACATATGCAACAATAACAGCAGAGGAAACTCATCATTCCATACCACTAGAACCTAAGGAGGCAATTTTAGAGCTTAGTTACATTTATATAAGAAATTTCAATTGTTGAAACCTCCTGTTCTTAGGTCGTTGGCATCATGCGCGTTAATGTGGAAAAAGTTTTGGAGCGTGATATGAAACTGTCCGAGCTGGATGACCGAGCAGGTGAGATTAATTTATGGCAGTGCTGCAGCGCGTTCCTGTATTCATTTAGTTCAAGATCTCCCTACTTTGTTCATTTAAAATTAATCAGATAGATGCCGCAACAGAAATGCCAGTGGTGGAAAGATAACGCCTCCTGAGATGATGAGCCAGTAATCATGTAGATATTTTTTTTTATAATGAGTCTTCTAATGACTAGGTGGTGGATATGATGAGAGATAACCTGGAGCGTGTCCTGGAACGTGATGAAAAATTGTCTGAACTAGATTCAAGAGCAGGTGAGAACACCACCACAGGCTTCTGATGTGCTTCTATCTTGTTACCTCCCGATTTACGTCTTCTGCTTACTGAAAATGGTTGTAGTCCTTTTAGCACTAAGTTTGTAACTGAGCATGACTTGAATGTTTCATGATTAATGAATTTTCAGATGCTCTTAGAATGGGAGCTTCTGCATTTGAGCAACAAGCTGCTAGACTGAAACGCAAGTTCTGGTGGCAAAATTTGAAGGTAAGAAACTAGTCATTTAAACAATGAACAGAATGTTAAGTAATTGGTTTTGTTTTGATGAAAGAAATGCACCTTCTTTATATTCTCAGATGATGATCATCATGGGTGTGATTGGAGTAGTCCTACTCTCCATAATTATTAGTGAGTATTTAATCTTGAACTAGCACTTCTGCATCCTTTGCGGTCTCTTTTAAATTGGCTCCAAATTATCTTTTCAGTCTGGATTGCATCTTCTGTTGGGGGTTCGGATAGTTCAAGTCAGAGTCAGCCGGCTGTTACGCCAGCCCCTGCCCCTCAAGGTTAGCCCTGCTTCAAGGAACAATGTAACATATTGATATTGCATTCACGCTCACTTTGCTTAAACCTCATTTGGTGGGAAATTTTAATTGGCTGTTTTATGTAAGAAAAAATGGATTTTAGTAAGCGTGGATTATGTGGGGTTTATTTTGTGTGTGAGAGGTGCATCTCTTGAAACATTTTGCTTCATGGACCTTATCCCATAACGAGGACTAAAGCTTTGTTGACTAAAATTTTTGTTTAATAAACCATTTATATTGTTAGTTTATCATTTTTATATTGTATTGGTTAATCTATTGGTTAATGAGTAAGTTTTGAAGGGGGTTCATGAAAAATTCATATTTAAAATCAATTTGTTGTAGCATTTATTAGAGATTTCTTATTAGAAACATGTGATATGTGCTTGTGTCCATTTGTCAGCGATGTTGGAGTATTTGGGTGTGCATAATGAATCCTTTTGTATTGCTTGTCTGGATAATGCATACTATCAAGTGGCATTCAGTTCTTGTTGTTAGAACACTATTGTCAGTATAGTGAAATTTGTTCCAGTATTCATTCCAAAGAGTCAAAATTCTTCTCCCTACTATAAATATAGCAAGCCAATATTTGTTTAAATAATTCATAAATTGTATTTTTCATGCATACCAAACAATTATACATGGGTTCATAGTCTTTGATTTTCAATGTTTTATTAAAATAAAAACAATTGAATAAAGTTATTTACATAAATATAGACCTTACCAATTCAATCAGCATGCTAACAGCACAATTTGCTAGTATTCATGAATGAAGTACACCCCCCTTTCTCTTGTATGAAAGAACTGTTGGTGGTATAAGAAGTGATTGGCCATTATCATGGATTAGCCCATGACACAGGTCAGATCCAATGATGGTAAACTATCTCAAAATATGGAACTACTTCACTTCAATAGAGGCGAAAAACCACTTTATCACAACAGCTACTGTGGGGGATTGAAACAAACTTTTACCCAACATAGAACAAATGTCCAAAATAATTTATAAAAACAAAAAACTGCAGTCTGAATAAACTAACAATTCTATGCAGCATTTACAGAACATAAGCATGAAAAAATCCTCATAACAAAGAATCCACAAATTTACAATTCAAATTCACATAAAACATAGGACCAGATAATAATGCACCAACATGGTGCAACAATATAAATACCAAGATCATTCATTGTACCTTCCTAAATCATACACAGAATTCTCTATCTCATCATTAAGTAAATTAAAACAAAAACATGATGGTAGAGCAACAAACATCCACATGAGAAGACTGGGTTTGAAAACAAATTAATTTGAGGGCACTTAATTTTAAGAACTCTTATTTGGACACACTAGTTTACAAAACTTAAATTTGAAAACACCTAATTCCCTCAAATATCTTTTCAGTCAGTCACATGTACTTAAAAATACCAATGGTAGTGCAATTGAAAAAAAATCGCGTAAAATGTGAGACCAGTACCTTAGATGAGCCCCTACTCAGTAGCTTCCAAGCTAACTAGAGGTAAATTGTGTGAAAATAAATAATATTTCTGGAAGTATATCATACAGTGTAGAATTGTTAGCATCAAGAAACCCTTTCTTTGAAGGAGCTATAGAAACAAAAGGCTCAAATCTTATGGGAATTTTGATTCTACTGATCATGGTATGGGTGACAGTTTGATAAAAAAAATTGTAAAATATTAAAGCTGACATGTGCATAAAGGAAAATGGTTCCTGAATTGACAAAATAGAAATGACCGGAAAGTTACAATATTATACAAGACTAAACATGAGAGAGACAGATTTTTCAGTCGTCCTCTTCCACATCTTCATCTGTAGTATACTCTGAAATGTGTCCAGCATCATTTTCTGGTTCCTCTTCGTCATCTGACATGTCCCATTGAGGATGTTCAGTTGGCACTTCAGGAGCTTCTTTCACATCAAGCTGGAACAACAAACATTCATGTCAGAATTCTCTCAACTATTAACCACAAGTCAAAAATTTCTGTCAAAGTTCAGAAGCTAACCTTTATTTCTTGCATCTGGTCAAAGCCTAAATAAGAGTCAGACCGCAAGCAAACATGGAATGTGTACATTCCTGTCCATCGGGGAGCAGTAAACCGCAGCTGGATCTCTTCAGTATTCACAAGGGAGGTAACATGATAAGGAGATGTTAAAAGAGTATTGCTCTTTCGATCAGATATATAGACCCACCAATACTCTTGCTTGTCCTAAAAAGGGGGAAACAAATAAAAGAAACATTCTATAGAGTCTTAGAGTAATGGACAATTAATACTACAAAATACAGGTTTGAAAAAGAAATCCCAATTAAATCACTTACATCAGGGTAAAGAGGGCAATGAACAGGATGAGATATTTTGCTCCTTCCTTCTAGAGCCTTTTCTCTCTTTGATGCTTTGGTCTGGAAGCGTTCCCATTCTGCATCATCCTCGTCGTCATCATCATCTCCAGAATTCTACAAAATTGAGAAAATCTTAATACCAGGTAAACAACACAGTGGCATAATGGAACAGCCAAGAGTTAAAAACCATGAACTAGATAGAATGCATCATTACCTCTTTTTTGTTATCTTCTTTAGCATTGTCCTGATCCTGCTCTTCCTCTTCTCTGTCTTCGTCCTCCTTTTCCTCTCTCTCAGAGTTTGATCCTTCATTTTCACTATCTCCTGCTTCAGAAGGGGGAGATGTATTTGTGGTTGTGCCTTTTGGGGAGTCCTAAAGCAAAAGCATTAAACACTTGTAACAAATTTTGAATTGGCTTCTAATGGAGAACACTTGAGCACACTTACCTTTGACACCACAGCTTTAACTGGAGCGCTGTGTTTCTTTGCTCCCTTTTTGTTTCCACCTTTCCTTGGTTTACGCTGCTTTAACCACACAGGCCGTTTTGCCTAGAAAGAAGAAGTTATGATGTAAAAAGATGACTTCTGAAAACAGTAAGGAAATGTTTTTAAGATAATGATTGTAACCTTTGCATCCTCTTCATCTTTCTCTTCCTCCTCATCATCAAAATTATTGGTGCCATTAACTTCAGTTTCTTCACTGTCATCACTGGTCATCATAACATCTCCCAAGTTGCGCCGGACCAGTGTGACTGTTACTGTCACAGTGGCTCCTGCTGTGTAGAGTGTTGGGTTTTCATCATCAACAACTGAAACAAAAGACAAGGAAGAACAACAAGTTAGTAATAGTCAATAAAGATGAAACCAAGGCTGTAATTGAAAGGAGATTCCATAGTTAAACTTAAGTAGCTTATTACCTTCAGACCGCACTTTCAATTCAATATGAGGCATACTACTCATAACTTTAGTGACAATATCATACTGTTCATCACTAAGGAAGCGTAATATTGTCCTACGCTCCTTTGGTTTCAACTGGGCAAGATGCTGCACTGACTTCATACGCCGCTGGAATAAAAAAAAGAGTTCAGAACACGTTGTTAATTTTGCATCCAGCAATGCTGTTCTGTTCATCATTCCCAAACTTTAAATTATCTAATACCTTTTTGTTTAAAAAGTATTTGAGGTGTTCTTCATGAACAAAAGGGAGTTGGAGAAATAGGCTTTTTGTTTCCCACAATCCTTGAACAATCATTGGACTCATTTTCATGATTGCCTCTATAGTGAAGATGTTCAAGAGCTTGGGCACTGGCGTTTTGAAACAATAAATCATGTTAGTGGTGCCAACTTAATTAAAATTGAGCGCCTGCCACATCATTACTTACCACGTCTTGAATATGCAAGTAGAACTAGGGCAGCAGCACAATGGACCATTTCTTGGACTAAATAAGGACACTTCTTTACAACCTGCATTCTATCAACCTCCAGAGTATCAGGTTTCAATGGGATTCGGCTCAAATGAGCATGAATGAGGGCACGAGCTTTAATTGAATATCTCCAGCACATTGGAGGCTCACGATTTTTCTCCCCTAAATTAGGTAGCTGCTTAATAAGCTGAAAAAAAAATTATGTCTCTATTAGAACCTTATAATTTAATGGGATATTCAGAACTCTCATGCATCTCTAAATTTACCTGAGGTACTTCCTCATTATCACTTGAACGTTCAATAACTTCACTGTTGTGTTTCTTATCAAACTCGAATGAAGCTGCTAAAATCATAAGGCATCGCTTGAGAGGTATTGTTGATGAATTCTGCATTAAATAGTAATACAGTTCTGTAGTGCCTAACAAAACCTATGAGCAGAAAAGTAATGACACATGAGACCAGCACTTTACATACACAGGTAAGAAGTGTAACAATTAAAACTATTACCTGGTCTCCAGTGTAGCGGATACTCCGATACCACCACATCCCTACCACTGTTGGCATAGCTACCATGAACACCAATCCATACAGCCCAAGGACCCAAACTGAATTCTCCTTTTCAACAATCCATGAGGGTAAAGCAATACCAAAACTCATGGCACCTGGTCCATCAGGGTTGCCATACTTTTCCCAATTACTACGGGCTTCATCGTCTGTCAACGCTTGATGAGCTGAAATAAAAACAATCATAATGTGGCAGATTGAAACAGAGAAGAAACACAGTAAAAATGAGATTTTAAATGGGCACTACATACCTTTAACTAATCTCATAAATGCTTTTGCATCTCCAGTTTCTTTTTTATCAGGATGAAGGACCTTGGACAAGCTATGGTATGCCTTTCTAATGGATGCTTGAGACGCACCCTGAGAAAATAATAGCAAGAGTGAATCGCAGTTGTAAAATGTTTCAAAACAATTATGGTCATGGTCGATTTCATGCAACACTTACAAATGGAACACCAAGAATTTCATAAGGATCAAAATTTGAGTACTCATAGTCAAACTGTGATACTTTGAAAGCCAGGAAGAGAAGTATTACCCATCCAGATACTATAACAATTTTTCTGGAAGAAGAAAATCATTCAAAATATTAAAAAAAGCAATTATGGTACAATCATTATTAAGTTGCATAAAAGCAACATACATCAGAGTTTCTTTGAGTCCTCTCCACGGCTCTCTTGATTGTAAAATTTTCCTTTTCTTGAGACATCCTGAACAGTTACATTGATTCTTAACAGCCTCAGGATCTGAAATAGAAAGATGAAGCATGAGAGCATGATTATAAAACAACAATATTCTGCTGTCTAGAACTGACATCAAAGAAGAAGTGTGAGAAAGAGACGGAAAATTGAAGAACGAAATACAAAAAATAACTAACGGGGAAATTAAAAGAATCTAAGAGTATAAGCAAGACTAAAATTTGTGTCTGCTATACCAGGAGTCTCCTGGCTTCCTGGCTATACACAGCCATGACTGTGCATGATGTACACTTAGTAATTATTAAAAGTAAATGTGAAACTGACAAAGAATAGGGGCAAAAGACATCTTCACAGTGGCTTTTTTAAATAAAAATAAAAATAAAGACGTGAGCTGCGGATCAAAATGGGAAATAAGTGGGTTATAACCTACTTCAAGATGACGTTTACATACCTTCTTTGCGTCTCCTCGGCCAACAATAGAAAGTGCTGGGAATCAAAAGAAGTGCAAGAAAAGACAAAACAAAATAGAAAAAAGTTCCTCCACTTTCATCGTATTGAAATTTCTGGCCCCCCATTTTGCTGCTGTTGTCAAACGGGCCAACGAACCGCTCACACCAACACCGACGTGTCCGTCGTCCGGTGTCGGTCTGCTGGAGACACACGTCGCATCGCAGCTGGGTGACTTTTCGTGGCGCCACCCGGTAGAGAGACTACAGCGATGTATGAGAAATCGGGTCGCGGGGAAGTGCCCCCCTAGACCCCCCAGGCAGAGTGCAGATAAGTGCAGAGGGTATCAGTGAGTAGTGCGTTACGCGGAGTCTGATAAGTCAGTTGAACACGGTGTTATTGCGGATGCTAGTAAGCGGTCTGAATATTGCAGCCTGTATTTACTTTGTTGTGTTCTCTCAGGTTGCTTGCCCCGCGTTGGCAATGGGTTTGAGGTACTTGTGCTCGCGCTCGTGTGGGGTCCAGGGTGCTTCGTGGGGAAATAAGACATCAATGAAACTTCATCAATCTTTATGTTATCATTATTGAAAAAACATGCGTGTTTAATCCTCAAAAGATAAAGGTTTTCTGGCTTGGGGTGTGTCTCCCGTGGAGAAGTACCGGTCGTACAGCGTCTGATAGAAGCGCATGCGCGCGCCGTGCAGTTCGAACTTGACGCTGAGCTCGCTGCCGATGTCCAGGTACGGGTAGGGTGCGGACAGGGTCGGCGGCAACGGGGGCCACTGCACGTCGCGCAGCTCGGGGTCGCTGGCCGGCGTGGGGTTCCTGTGGGCGCCAAAGGACCGTTAGACCTCCGCGTCGACACTACTCCATGCGCAAGAGACCACCCACGTGACGTGTCTTCACGTGGGCACGCGGGGTATCGTCGCCGGCTCCTCTCTTGTGCGACTAGGTGTGTTTTACCCGGTCTTGATGAAGTTGGCCAGCAGGCCGACGATCCTCCGCCGCGTCACCGCCTCGATGCTGTCCGGGGCGACGCGCCGCTCCGGCCCTGGGGCCGTGGCGCCGCAGCCGAAGAAGTACCCCATGTCGTCCGTGTGCACCACGAGGCCTGGCGGACCGAAGAGGAAAGCATCAGCTCGGCGGGCAGGATCCAGGGGGACACAGAGGGAGGACATGGTTTACCCGGCTCTATATTGTGCCTTGCGCGGCCCCGGTTGAAGCTCGCCTCCACGGAGAAGCAGTACAGGTAGGTGTCCGGCTTGGCAGGGTGGGTCGCGTGGTGTCTGGCGGACTCGATCATGCCCCCCATGATGGCGGTGTCGCTAAATAACTGGAAAGGAAGACGCCGTCATGTCGTTTTCATTTTTGGACTCGGTGTTTTGATGCGGAATGCCGGCAGAGTACATCGTAGTACTGGTGCAGTGTCGGGGTCTTGGCGTTGCCGAAGTAGAGCTGGCGGATCTCCTTGGCGACGGCCTCCCGCTCCGGGGAGCCGAGCGGCAGGTCGAGGTCCCACGGCAGCAGGCGATCCACCTTGGGGTACCGCGCTGGCAGGTGCTTCTCCTCGGCGTAGCTCCCTGCGTACAGCACACAAGTCACGTGCAGGCTGGCTCCGAGTGGGAGACGCTCGGTTCGGTTCGGCTACCTCCAGTATGAGTCTTTTCGTCGCTCTGTCTTTGTCGCACTCATGGAGCACTTCATGAGGGTGCGAGAGAGACAGCGACTGCACTGACCTTCCCAGAACTTGGTGAAGTCGCGGAACACGTGGCCCTCATCGCGCGCCACGCCGAACAGAGTGGGCACGGCGTGCTGCCGGTGCTTGCGCATCATGGCGACGAGGTGCTCGGGGGCCACGGCGGCCCGGGGCCCCGCCGCCGAGTCCACCACGGGCATGAAGGGCGGGTTGGGTCTGTCCGCGGCCTGGGGGCGTGGAGTGGGGTGAGCGCAGCAGGCCCACAAGAGAGGTGTGAGAGAGAAAGAGAACTCACGGGTGTGTCGTCCACCACGTGCCACGACCTGGCGAAGACCTGGTCGGCCGGCGCGGTCTGCAGGAACGCCAAGACCTCCTCGTCGTTGGTTGAGTT
Organism: Stenchaetothrips biformis; assembly: GCA_030522485.1. NCBI lineage: Eukaryota > Metazoa > Arthropoda > Insecta > Thysanoptera > Thripidae > Stenchaetothrips > Stenchaetothrips biformis. Next base: position 15,735,734 of record CM060093.1, read on the forward strand.
GCAGCCCAGCAGGCTGGCCAGCTTGAGGCTGCGGCCGCGCATCACGTCGGCCGGCATGAACCCGAGCTGCGGAACCACAGCTGTGCACAACTTCACGCGTCCCCTTCCTGGCTAGAGGCTCCGCGTAATGCTCACCCACGTGTTGCCGACAGAGCCCGACACGTTGATGTTGCGCTGGAGCAGCCCCTTGCACTCGTCCTGGTACTGCATCAGGTTGGCGATCTGGCCGCCGACGCAGAAGCCGAACACGGTCACCTGGCCCGGGTCGCCCCCGAACGCCGTGATGTTATCGTGCACCCAGCGCAGGCCCAGCATGCAGTCCTTGATGCCCATGTTGCCCGGCACCGTCGGCGAGGCCAGGCTGAGGAACCCTGTTCAAGGAGGCGGCGTCAGGCAGGACCGCCGGGCCGGGCGTAGCCGGGCGCGGACGGCACCCGGAGCGCCTGCGGACTGAGGGTAGGCAGTCCCGCCCGCCGTGTACGTCCACAGGCTTGCCTACCTCTCCCTCCGCAGGCGCTGCTGCCAGGCGAGGCAACCGGGCTCGCTGACGCCTAGCGCCCTCAAGCGGCGTTCGCGTTGACGCTCTATGTTCGTGTATCACTCAAACACTGAAAATCAAGGCCGGCAGGAATCTAACCGAAGGCCATCAGCCTGTACTGGATGACGACGACGACGATGTCCTTGGCCACGAAGAACTCCGGGCCGACCTCGTTCAAGGACGAGTTGGACAGGGTCCACATGCCGTAGTGGATGTAGACCATGACGGGCTTCTTTGCGTTCGGCAGCGTGCCCGGTGGCCGGTACACGTTGAGGTACAGGCAGTCCTCGGAGCCCACCACCTGCCTGGAGTTGTAGTCCAACTGCATGCAGGGGTCGGGCTCCTGCACGGCGTCGCGGACCCCCGTCCAGCCCTCCGCGGGCTGGGGAGGCTGCAAGTACAATCGTGGAGTCACCCAGTGTGTTCACACGGCAAGGGCCTGGGCCGGAAGCGCAAATCTGAAAAGAGACTCGCCATGAAGCGGAGCTTGCCCGTGGGCGGCTTGGCGTACGGGATGCCGAGGAAGGCCTGGAAGGGCGGCGCGCTGTTGGTGGGCTCCACCACCCGGCCGCGGACCCTGCCGCCCCAGGGCATGGATACCTCCAGCCCCTTGGCCACGGCAGCAGCATACCTCCGGCAGCTCTAGTCAGTCACAGTCAACTTAAAGGCACTCGCTTTCTCACCAGAAGGACACAACCTCCACCAATGGCAAACGTAGCGGCGCGTCGCTTTCTCAACACAATAGTCCTATGAAATTACATTAATAATTATCATAATACTTATTTGCTCAAGCACTCGAGAGATACAAGATATATCGTGTGCCTAATTAACATAAAAGGAAACAGGCTCGGACTCCGGGTCTGGGCACACTCTTCAACTGTTGCGTCACGTCCCACCTTCCACAAAGTGATGGGTCCATGGGTCCTACCTGAGACGCCCCCATTTTTAAAAGGGTCTTTGCGAACACGCTTGGTGCCATCACTACATTTCACTGCGACGTCGATCCGTCCACTGAACCTGGCGTTCCAACTCGCGATTACCGGGCTTGCTCTGCAGTATTTATGAGCCGAGCGTCGCGGCGTGGGGCGTTAGCATTGCAAAACGCAGTGAGAACGGCTGTGCGAACACTCTGGCGGGTCCACGGGTCCAGCTGCCGACTTAGCCTCTAGCCGTCGATGAGGGTAGTTAAGTTTTGCCAAGGACACCCTGCACCCCCTCATCCCCGCCTCTATCACGAGGAGCGTTCACAGGAGCTGCCGAACTGACAAGCTGACCTTAAAAGACTACCTCGAATAATTTCACTTCCTTTTACAGTGACATATGACCTAAAATACGCATTCAATATCCCGTCTAGTCAGAGTTCGAAAAGTGTTCGGTCGCACACCCATTTAAAACAACGTGGCGCGCTCGCGGCGCGCCTGTCTTTTGTTCATCTCCATGATTTTTCATACTTTCGACGACGTTTTTGGAAGAGAGCGGGTTACCCGTGCTACTTCGAGTTGCGGTCAGTCCAGAAAAGATTACGCGGCTGTTTTACTTGCTTCTGCGGTATGATTGAAAATTTGAATTATGTCGACTCAATTTCAAGAACTGGGTAAGCATAAATGTCTTATAACCGTTCGATATATGCTTTGATTTGATTGATATAACCTATCAAAATTATAACCCATTGTTTTCGTTTTAGATGTTGTTGACATCCTTGTTGAATTCCTAGAAGTTTCCATTCATCATCTGTTGTTTCTCAGGAACTTATATCCTCCAAGCATATTCGTTCTCCGTAAAATGTATAACGTCCCAGTGCAGGTTAGTATTTGTAGGTCTGGTGTGACACCTTCACTACACTGTGCTGAGCTGATTTTATTCTGTGTCTATTATTTAAGGTATCGAAGCATCCTGGCCTTAATCAATACATTACAGATTCTCTGAAAAGTGTAGCCGCTTTACTTCATCAGCGCAGTTTGAGATGTGTATCAGTATGTTTCTACAATGAGCATGAAATACCTATTGAGCGGTTTGTGTTTGACATATTAGACATACAAGAAAATTTCAGAACAAATTATGATTTGTAAGTGGAAGCCTTAAGCCTTGAGATATATACCCCTGTTGATTGCATATAAAGTATTGATTTTCTCCGAACAGTTCTGACTCCTATCTCCTGCGCCTGAGAGAAGGGTTTCGAGCCTTCAGCTTGAAAGTCGCCGCTGCTGACATGAAAGCATTGAATGACAACTGTTCGTTTCAGATTCACATTTGCACCACAGAGCAAGGGTCTCTAGCTCTGGCTAGTGATCCAGCATTTGAGGTATTTATTTTCCTTTGTGGTTATTATGGTGTAAACCGCCCATGTTCTTTAACTAAAATATCTTGCCTCCATAGGATTTTCCATGGATTGAACTAGAAGACAGAGATATGAATTTATCATCTCCATGTCTTACTCCTATAAAGACTGTTGAGTCAGACTTTCTTAAGTTGCAAGTGTATAGAGAAATGGCCTCAAGATGATTTCAGCATAAATATTTATTCTTAACTCCAATTTATTTACTTAAATTTTTTTTAAAATAAATATGTAAGTGTGACAGTTAGTGTCAGAAGCAAAACATTCCGTGATACTATTAACATCTCACTTCCTGATGTGTTATATTCACCGATTTTAGAAGCATAGGCTATTACAAATGCTACAAAGTTCTGTTCATGAACTCCTGTGAAGAGATGTGCCATAGGACCTGCAAACAAGTAACATTGTGCTTGTTACCCTCTTTTGTTTTGCAGCAGAAGCTAAATTAGCTTGAGACAATTTTTTTTTACCTCTTGCATATATTGCCACATCTGAACCAGAATGGTATACTTCATCTGTTAGTACACCAGTTTGCTGTGAATATTGAAAGTCTTTGGTGTCACTATTCTGTGGGTTTTTTCTTCGTAAATTATTATCAACAATTTCATACTGGAAGTTACTTGCATCACCAGTGGTATATAGAAGGGATGTATAGGGAATGCCATCAATTTTAGAATTTTGAGCAATGCCTGCAGGAAACAAAGATAATAATCATATGCTGTTGAAATTGAGCAAGCAATTAGATACCGAAGAAAACCAACCCAAAATATCAGCTTCTCTTGGAGCATAGCCAGTGAAGGCCATTCCCTGATCATGATCAGCAGTGATGGCAACCAAAGTGTCCTTCTCATTGGTCATCTTTAGAGCAGCAGCAACCGCATGGTCCATTGCGATAGTTTCATCAAGAGCTTGCCTTGCGTGACCTCTGTGATGTGCCATGTCGATCATGCCACCCTCAACCTGGAAAGAGTCCACCAAATTAGCAAAAAATGAAGAGGAGAAAATTTTTGTTTGGAAGTGCCCAGAAAGAAGATGACAAACGCACACCTCCTTTAGACTTACCACCAAAACAAATCCGTTTGGATTGCGCTGGAGAATGCTGATTGCTGTCGAGGTCATGTTTTCTAGAGAAGGCATTCCCTCGGGTGATTTATCACGATTCCAATCCATTTTTAGGTGTCCATTCGCAAATACACCTATAGTACACAAGCGATTAGGAAACTCACAGATGTCGACACCAAGTCACTGCGTTTGGTTGAAGTGGTCTGACCCAGCACGTAATCAGCCTCCCGAGTGTCTGCTGCCAGCAGGGTCCGCGTGTTCTCCACCAGCTTGTGCTTGAGGTTCCTGGCCGCCTTGTCATGGCTCCACACCTGGATGAGGTCCCTGCCGTCCTTCCGGCGGCAGGACCACGTGTCGATGGGGTCGGCGCTGGAGTTCACCACGTGGGACTGCAGGCACTGCCTCCCTCCCCCCATAATGACCTGCAACAAGAGCGGCAGCGTGAGGGCGATGCCTCCGAGACCAAGGCAGCTGTGGCGCACGCACGTTGAGACTCCTGCCGGGCTCCTCCTCGACGAGCTGCCGGCCGATGTCCTTGCAGCCCTCCGTCCCACTGGGCATGTTGGCCTCGCACTCCCAGTGCCTGTCCGGGCACCGCGAGTACAGCGCGCTCGGCGTGGCGTGGGTCACGCGGGTCGTCGTCACGAACCCTGCGGTCCAAGTGCATTCTCAGCATCTGTCTCTCTGGCCGGAGCTTTGTCCCTCAGACTTGCTGACGCACCGGTGGCCTTCCCCGCCTGCTGGGCCCACTGCAGCAAGGAGCTTAGCTGGTGGGCCTCTTTGAGCGAGGCGGTGCAGTCGCCCAGCTTGACGTTGGCGTCCAGGCCCGCCACCTCGTAGTTGGTCTTGACGCCGGTGAAGAGCGCCGTGGCCGTGCACGACGAGTCGGGGACCTTCTTGTCGACGGCGTACGTCTTGAGCAGCCCGGTCCAGGGCAGGGACTCGAAGTGCAGCCGGGACGCCTCGCCGCCGACGTAGATACGCGCCGCCGTCACCGTGCTGGGGCCCATGCCGTCGCCCACGAACAAGACCACGTTCTTGGCCACGCCCTCCACGGGCCGGCGCTGCAGCGCGGCGTCCAGCTCGGCGCGCGCCACGCTCCGCCAGTGCGCCGCATCTGGAAACCACCAGAAAGTGACAAGAACCGAACCCGCGTCGGAGGGACTCGAACCCGAGCCCGCGTACCTTCCGTGACGGCGGCGGCTGAGGCGAGAGCAGCGAGAAGCACCACGACTTTGAGGGGCTCCATGCTGCAGGGCCGGCAGAGAGCGGACTGACTAGGACCCAACCCAGACTAGCTGTACGTATCTACGAAAAAATCGGCCCTTCAGCCCGACCGGCGGGTCACCGCCTGCAGCGGGCTGATTCAGCAAATCGGTCAGTGACGGCCAGGCCTCCACTCGGGAGTCGGCGCCGACCAAGCCACCCGAGTGCAGCCCGAGTGGAGGCAGGAGAGAGAGGCCTAGCCGTCACTGACCGATCTGCTGAATTTGCTAAAGATGAGGTTCTCTGCGGGCTGACACAGCAAATTTGCTGATTTGCTCAAGATAAGGTTCTGAGAACCTTATCTTTTCGGGCAATCACGAATGTCTGCTTGACAGCACTAACGACTCCATATCTGAGCCGATCCCCGTCCTGCGACCTGGCCTTTATTGAACTTAACGAGTGAGCCTCCGAAGAGCGCTCGAAGGCGAGAACTGGACAGGACAGGCAGAGGCAGGCGGCGCGAAGCCCAGCTCCCGGGGCGCCCGCCAAGGGCGAGGTAGGCCACCAATCGTACGCGAGTGGAAGAAGGGTTGCCTCCTGCGCACGCCTAGGGCATCTAGCGGGAGCACATCGAGACAAATGAAGGCTGACTGGGGATCAAACGAGCGGGAACATTCAAATGTACTGATCGCTGTAAGACTTGGCGTTAAATGCTGCTCCTGCTCTATTGGCGCGGCTAGTAGCGCGGCCGAGACGGTCGCGTCCGTCGCGTCGCCGCGCACTGTTTACTGTCCGGCTAGGCAAGTGCTGTCAAAGCCCGGATACTCCCAAGGAGGCAGCTCTTGCCAGCGCTAGCACACAGTCTTAGCACACAATTTTCTAATTTTCGAGCAAGCTCGCACCAACGCGAATAACCCTTCGTTCAAGCTTGGGAGTCCCTAGTCCCGATCACATGCTGTAACACAACACTAGGTCCACTTGTTGCACAGCTGCGGACTACGCAACGTGAGTCCAGAAAATGAGGGGAGCCACTCCGCAGTGATAAGAACCTCCATAAACTGATCGCTGGCCGAAAGTTTTTTGTCAGGTCAGTTTATTAATTCGTAACTTTGCGCGGTATTTCATTCGCGTTTTTTTCCCGCTTCTTATCCTATAAAGTTGCGTTCTGTTGGCCAGCCCGTGCCTGTCCGCTGTTGTTTTTATTTTTGGTTTGCTACAGTTGTGTCGTCTGCATTTCAGGGAAGGATTGTCTGCTCCTGAAACCAGTCTTTGGCCTCACAGCAGCCTGGCAATGTCGGAAGATAACGTCCTCATCGTTGAGCCATTGAAGACGATAGCGGAAGAAAGTGGGAAATGCACCGGTACTGTGATATTCCTTCATGGCTCAGGTTAGCTCGATATGATTTTTAGCTGATGACTGTACCTATCCATGTTGGATCATAAGCTGTTAATTCTACTTAATATGGTTTTCTTTTGTTGTGCATTAGGTGATACGGGCCAAGGAGTCTTTGACTGGGTCAAATCTCTGCATAAGTTTTCTTTTCCGCATGTGCGAGTACTCTTTCCTACTGCACCCTGTAGACCGTATACGCCCAATGGTGGCATGGTACGTTGATTTCATGAATGATTTTTTTTTCTTTTTGGTATTTTTCCAGCTGAGACTTTAGATGATTTTGTAGAATTTTGACTTATTTTCCTACAGCCATCCACTGTTTGGTTCAATAGACTGTCACTGACGCCTGATGCTCCAGAACATTTGGAGACAACAGATGCCACTGCCAAGGAACTGGTGAACATAGTTAACAGTGAAGTTAAGAGGGGTATACCTCTCCATCGAATAGTGATTGGTAAGAGGAAATATTTTGCACTGTATCTTTGTGTTGGAATACTTCACTAGTTGCTAAGATCAAACTTAATTTTGTAGGTGGCTTTTCTATGGGAGGAGGCATGTCCCTTCATCTTGGATATCGTTATTTGAAAGGCATTGCTGGTGTCTTTGCCTTGTCATCATTCTTAGGCACATCATCGTGTGTTTACAAAGTAAGGAGGAAGCGCCATTCTTAAATTGACTGATTACTTGAGGCATAGTGCTTCCATTATTTGTGTTCTTATTTTCAGTCCCTGGAACAAGAAAAGTCCCCCATACTCCCTCCACTATTTATGTGCCATGGGACTGCCGATGACCTTATTCCTGAACTTTGGGGTAAAGAAACATTTACGAATCTCACCAAACTCGGAGTAGTGGGAGAATATAATCTGTTACCTAATATCTGTCATGAACTGGACAAGAAAGAACTAGCAAAATTATCATCCTGGATTCAGCAAAGAATTCCTGAGAAGGATGACTAAAAATTCTGTTTAAAACACACTAAATTACTGCCCCAGTTGTACATCAATTGTTGATCCCTCTCTTCAAAGCAAGGATAGGTTGTGAAATGTTGTGTAAAGAAGTTGTCCTGCAATGTTGAGCTAATTAGACTCAAATAAATGTACACATGATCACACTTTTAAAATTTATATATTTTTTTACTTAAAGAAAGCAATAAACTTTCAATGTATAACAATAATTTCAACAACAAGTAAACACCTAAATCAAATGTGACACAAAGATTGGGTAAAAACCGCAAATTTAGTATTATGAGAAAATCAATGCAAATGAACTGACTAGCAGGATACAACAAGTGGTCTGTTGAGGTTTTCAGCAACTAACTGAAATGATATCAAATCATCATTATGTGGCACATGGCTACCTGACAATAGACTGTACATGTTATTTTTTCATTTTGGAGCAAATAATTGGACAAGAGCTGTACACTTAAAATTATATTGATATAGAATTTGTTTCATCTCTGAAGAAGGTTTATACTAGAAGAAGGCAGCAGAGCACAATATGCAAAAGCTAAAAGAGTACATGTGGACATTAAAAAATTAGATTGGAGATGCAACATCTGAGAAAAGCTTCCGTATGGTCTGGCACAGGCACATATTTTACAGGCATCTTGGAGTTGTGTTCCTGGGAGTCAAACAATTTCCTTATGAGACTATATTTAATCAATTAAGCGGGTAGAACCATGAGACGTCTCTCAAACCCTCTCTGCGGTCAAGCTAGCTAAGTGTTTTACCCTGATTCAGGCCTTTTCTCGAAAACTCTTTAGAGCCCTATGAGGATGCCATGTATTGTATGGCACTTACCTAGTTTCAAAATAAAGCTTCTGGGAAGCATTTGTCCAAGAGCAAACAAATATGTTGTAACAGACGCTTTTTTTTTTGCTGAGTATGTACAGGAGAACATTTTAACAGAGTATCACATTTTTAACAACTCATCTCTTAAGATGGCGGTCCTCTTAGTACATTTGCTTCCTATTGTGAATATGACTTATCCGTGGAGGACATTAAGCAATTAAGTTACATAAAAGATTCACTGATGCCACATCCAGATTGCCATAGTGAGCCTGAGTCTTTTTAACACTCATACAAAAGCAAAGAGGTAGAGAAAACCTTCAAGAAATGAAAGCATTGATTAAAATATGACACATTTAAAATCACAATAGATTTATGCAAAAATACTATTTATGCACACAGTCATGTTTTGCAGATAACATGCAGGATAATTACAAACACTACCATAGCAATACCAAAGATGCATCACTGTTAGAGAGAAGAGATAATCCAAAAATCTTTAAAGCTATTTGCGCGTTTCCAAGAGAGGAACTGGCACTGAATAAATCTTATTATTTTACAGAGATTACAATTATTATTATTTATTAGTTGTTTCTGCTTACTTAAAATATTAGTCTGAAGGACTTGAAAGAAGAGGGACATAATGAAACAATAAATGCTCAATATTAAGTTTTGTACTTTATATTGTATGGCTTGAGTTAGTCGCAGTGATTAGAACTATGTTAGCTTACACATTCTTTTATTTCTGCTTGTGGCGGGATGGGTGTATGAAAGAACTAGTTAAAAAGGCAATTACTAGGTGTGTCAGTATCAGGCTCGGTGATGTGTTTTCACATGCAAATTTACATGTTCCAGCTGTATTAGCCTGCCACTCAAGTGTAATGTGAAGAGATTAAGTATGACAGTGCCCCCTGCCCATATGAACCACCAACCTCTTGCAGTAATTGATAGAGGGTTTCCATACTAATGGGCTAGTTATGTTCAACAGCAAATTGTTTAAGGCCAGGTCCACATTTGTTGCAACAATAAATTTGGTTCCATTTTTGCTTTGTTTCTTGAATATAGGTATATTCACAATAAAATTTTTTAAAAAAATTGTTCACTGAATGGATTTTTATCTAGTTGCCACAGCCAATCATAAATCTTAGTTTTCACATGGAACCGCTTAATATTTTAATACAACAATGCAAAAGTTAACAAGGAGAAGGCAAAATGCCTACAGCTAAAATGATGTTAAACATACAATAGGCTATCTGTATTCTTTTTATTATTTACAATCAATACTGATAAAATTGTTTATTTTAAAAAGTTTTAACACTTTAATTAACCATGAAAGCATATTAAGAGAAAAGGTGTCAGAGGCTACAAGTTGTAGAATGAACTCCTCACAGACATGTTTTAAACTGCTTGGAGGCAAGCACTTTGAGAAGGGACTTCAGTAAGGTTTTATTTATTATGAACACACAAAGATAGGGGGAAAACGCATTTCTCATTGAATCACAACAGTCCTGCTAATTATCTGCTTTGTCTACGTTACCCTGCTCTGGCACACTTCCAGCGTGTCTAAAATTTCACAGCACATTTGCTTAAATATACTTGACTCAGATGGTCACTCCTTCAACAACACCTATGAAAATGTAAAGTTTAATGTTGAACTACTACCAGACAACCAAGATTTCAATAATCATAACAACTGGTAAGAAGATGTATGAGATGACATCCTCCTTTAAAAACATGGTAGTATCACTAACAACAGTATGTACAAAGTTGACACAATATTAAGTGCATGAATATATACAATTGATAAAGTACTCAAAAGTCTTTCATAAGTTACAAAACATTGGATACACATATCAATGGACTCATCCTATTTGCTTAAAGTACATAAATTGAGAGATGATCATGCAAGATTACAAGGCATTAATTTCTCCCATCACAGATTTGAAGGCTTATGTCAAGCTAGGTTAATTGTCAAGAGATAAAGCACCACAACACAAAAAATATACGAACTTAGTTGCAACATTAAATAACCTTATCAGATTTTTGGTTGCAACAACCTCCTGGGGCTAACTACTATCTGGTACATTTGACCAAATAATCGGTAAAAGAAAAAGCACGCAATGCTCCTGAAAGTTATAATTTAAGTACAGAAATATTTGTCCGATTTTAAAGAAGGAACATGATCATAAAATAATAAAATTATAAGTAGAAAAAAACTGGATATTCATTAAATTTGACATCTCAAGGTTGGATATCTATGCCACATTTATGGAGAGAGTGTTAGAAATAATAAAAAACTAAAAGGACAACATTATCAAACAAGTGGCATGACTCCAATGTAAAGCCTTGAAGCAAGAAATGAAATAGATAAAATTCTGCAGACAAATGAAAATTAAAGTACATGAGCCATGCGTTCTGAATGCATCTCCCTAGAGAGCCAGTCCAGCTGAGCTCTTTTGAAATGACATGATTGCTTTCTCTCTATATAAAGAACATGAAATCATATCTCACAACAGAAATGTCCGATTTTTTCACACCTTCTGTCCTTGAACTGATGAAGATTGGAAACATTTGCAACATGTTTCATTGACACAACTTCAAAAATATTAAGAGAAAGGCAGGTATGCTAAAATGGCAACTACGAGGACGGTTTAGATGAAGAGCTAGGCTTGAAAAATTTGTCAATATTGAGCAAGTTTCTAATCTGGTCTAGGGGAGAACGGCTAGTAGTATATGGAAGATCTATTGGTCGAGCTGGGAGGTGCACTTGCAAAGGATCCCGCAACTTAGCCAGCATTTTTTCTATTTGATAGGCAGAGGCTTTCAGTTCATTGTAACGAGTTACATCAAGTCCTTTCCTTTGTGCCAGCCTATGGAATGCCCTCAGGAACGAACGGCTCCGATATCCCTCGTAACCGCATTCCTGTCAATCAAGAGAACAATATTATTAATCAATTGAGATAACCGTCACCCCTCTACATACCTCACCCAGACCCAATAACTTTGTTAAAAAGAACACTTACCTGTCCTGTTACAAGTGAATACGCATAGAACCCCATGGCAGTGAAGTATGTTACAAAATAAGTAACGGGCTCCATAATATCCCAGCTGTACTCCCACCAAGTCAGCCTTCCCAGCACACCAAATTGCACTCCCATTAGGAAGAGGAGGAAAAAGGTTTTCATCACTACCCAAGTTTCAGCTTGAGCCGAGATCTCGCGAGCAATCTGTACAACAAAGAGAAAGAGACGTTGTTACCAGTTAATAAAAATATGTAAAGAGTGAGGCAGAGATGAGGAGGAGGGGCCACCCACCTCCTCCATGGGCGCGAGCTCGGTCTTGGTCTCCTCGAGGCGCGCCAGGAGCTCCCTCTCCATGAGCAGCTGGTGCTCCTGGACGTTGAGCGACTCGTACAGCCGCATCACCAGCAGCCGCACGTCGGCCATCTGCTGCGCCGTCTCCTGGGACAGCCGCGCCACGCTCGGCACCCGCACCGTGTACTCCATGTCGTTGATCTGCAGCTTGAAGTTGTCCTGCAGCAGGGACTCGATGGAGTTGGCCGAGCCCACCCGCACGCCGCCTAAACACACAAAGTAAACTCCGCGTTACAGGCACAAACTTTTTCCTTTTTTTTTTGTTTGTTTGCACGGCTTGCCTCCGAGGTGGCCTCACCCATGGTCCTGATGGTGACGCGGTCGATGCCGCGGTCCTCGTGCTTCAGCATGTGGATGAGGTCGCCGACGACGTGGGAGACGGGGCGCAGCCGGAAGGAACAGGGCTCCCTGCGCGAGGGCAGCTCCACCACCAGCTCGGGCAGGCCGCTGCGGTACTCGACGCACACGTCTGCAACAGAGGCAACGCCAACGTCAAGCCGGTGCTCCGGGAGGATCCACCAAACAGGGCAGGGTAGGGCCCGGCCGCCAGGCCTCCATTGTTTGGCGCGGTACACCCGAGCCGCGCCACGCGCCTCGCTCCACCAAGCAGCCGCCAAAGCGCTCACGCGCACGCACTCGCGCCGGGCGGCACGGACAGGTGCAGGCCGCCAGGCACCGTCAGGCCGGGCCACCCTGACCCTCACCTCCTTTTGCCGGCCGGCCGCAACGTCCGGTCAGGGATGTTCGGTCCAGCCACCGCCGTCCTCGTCCTCCCTCGGGGCGGAAGGGCCGGCGGCTGTCGGGACCCACGGCCTGCATAGGGGGGCCGACCAGACCAGAGGGCCAGACTGGGCCCAAGGCCCCGGCGGCACCAACACGGCCGAACCCGCCAGGCAACGCATCGCATCGGCCCGCCGTAACGAAGATCCCTCATTAAGCGCCGCGGCCCGCTGCACTGCACTGCACGCGGCTAACGGACACGCACGACACGTGTCGCGGCGTGCGCGGCGTGCGCGGCGTGCTTGCCACCGCGACGACGCTGGTGCCGCTTCTTTAATGTCGTGTCGCTCTTGTCTGTGCCTGTCGTCCTGCGGTACTGCGGTACCTGGCCGAGCAACGGGAAGGGTGGCGCAGCGGAGCAGCAGTGAGTGCCAAACACGCCAACGGCTCGGTCCACATCAGGGCCCACTCCTAGCCACATTCGACACACATTTTTAATTTTTCACGACAACCCTTCCGCACACGGATATGGCTAGCGGGGCCGCGGGTCAGGAGTCGGTCTGTGGCTTTGGGATCGGTCGGCGGGTCCGGGTTGGCCGCCGGCGGGTCGGGGGTTATTGGCCTTCATCAGAAGTGGTTGACAAGCGGATCAATCGTCGGCGTCCCTGCGAGCGGGAGGGGCCTGCACTGCAGGGCCGCGGGCCGAGCCAGCCACGGCCCTCCCAGCCACGGCCCTCCCGGCCACGCCGCGCCACCGTCCGTTCCACATGGAGGCGGTTTTAGGTGAAGAAACCGACATGGATCCTGGGCTGGAGAAGCCCAGCTGCAGGCACCCCGCCAGTGCGGGGCTGCGCGTCGCTCGGAGAGGAGTGTGCGTGGGCGCGGACGCGTGTGTGTGTTGTGCGGTCGTCACCATAGGGGGCAGCCAGAGCTCTCGGTACGGCAATGCCGGCGTCGGTCGCAACAGCGACGTGCTCCGGGCCATCGACGCCCTGTGGCTGGAGGCGTCGGCCGCCGAGGCGCGCGGCCAGCCGGGCCCGCCGCCATGGGGCTCGTCGCCGTGGGGCACGCACCGCGGCGTCCCCGGGCCAACGCCGCCGCCGTCGGCCACCCCCTGGGGGGGACCCTGGAGCGCGTCGTGGGATGAGCTGGAGGCCGACTGGGGCCGCATGGGGTTGGGATCTATGAGGTGAGTACCCTTCCACCGAAACTGAACACACCAGGGTGACGTCTATTCCTCGTTCGCCCGATCGTATTTTCGGCCCCGAGGCGGCAGGCTCATTCCGAACAGCGAGTGTGACTCGGTCTCTCTCGCCCTCGCGGAGGGCATGCTGGCCGACGCGTCACTCACACCAAGTCAAGCGGCGTGAGCATCATGTAGGCCGACGGCGCGCAAGCGAGCGCGTCCTCGCATGGATCGCCGCGCCCTGCCTCGCCTGCCTCGCCCACCGAGCGTTGCGCCGCTTTCAGGGCAGTGAGAGCGAAAAGGAGGCAGAGGCCGCGGCGATGGGCAGGCCAGCGCACGGCCACGGCACGGCCAGCGCACGGCCAGCGCACGGCCACGGCACGGTGGGGGGCGCAAAACGGCCTCGGCCTCCCCGCCCAACGATCGTGCATCACACCTACAGCCCACACTAGGAAAAAAAAAACAAAAAAAAAAACAGCAACAACAAATTATCACATGATGTTCATTATTTTTTCACAAGAGCGTATTTTCCTGCTTAAACGATTCATCAAAGATAGAGCGAGTCCTCGCGGTCAAAGTCATAGTAAGCGATATTCCCAGAATAACCTTTTTTTTTCACGCGTCACACCGCGAGCATCACCGCACTGACAAAAACACTTGGGGGAAGAGTTTACTAAACGTTAAAACAATGTTTGGAAGTGCAGAAATTATGAAATAATTAAAAAAAAAAAATAAGCTTGTTTTGCAGAGCACAAAGATTTTATAAAACAGCGGCAATCTAATTGTTATTTTGACCCGACACCTTCCGGCCTTCCCTCTCCACCTAATTTGCATAGGCAGCGCCATTATTCGCGCGTACCCAGCCCTCCGGTATTGACCGAGTTTCGCAAAACAACTCGTTCTTTTTTTAATGCTCACAGAGGGGGGGGAGGGGCGTGTGGAGCAGTGCAGCATCTAGCGCAGTCTGGCCAGCCGACCAGAACAAGCCGGGCCACGCCAAGCCAGTCTGTACGCACATCTCGTATGCCCATCTTACATTTGAATTCACTTTCATCACACACACATACGTGCACACACACGCGCGCGCGGGCGCGTGGCGGGGGGGGGGGGAGGCATGGCTTGACACGGTGGCGCCACCTCCGCGCGGCAGAGCGGCAGGCTCGTTGCCATGACGACGAGGAGCCTGCCAGGCCCGGGGTAGGCAACCCCACGACGGCGGTGCGCGGGGTCCGGCGCGGCGGCCTACCTGCCGGGCTGACAGTCCGCGCTGCCGGCCGTGTTGACCGCCGTCAGCAACGAGAGGCACTTCGCCGAGCCGGGCTGTCTCACTTAGCGCTAATTTCCCCCCGTCTTGGCGTGACGGCAGCGTGACGTCTGCGTGACACGGCGTGACGAGCGCCGCTAAGGCGATACTGTTTGTCACGTCAGCCGCTGCTCTCTCCCCGTGCGTCTAGCATGACACACGCGCGGCGCGGCCGTTCGTTCGGATTCAAATCCCATCCCGCGGCGCAGCACGGCACGCCTACACCCACGCGCGGCTTTCAAGTTTTCTCCTGCGCCCTCGCCACTCCGCGCCGCGCGTCTCCCTGACGGCCGAGGCGCCAGAGCCGCCAAGCCGCGACCAGAGTGAGTGTTTAGCTCTGCGTGCGTTATTGCGGTTGCATGCGTGGCCACGCCCTGCCGTGCGTGTGTGTGGTAGAGAGTGAGTGTAATCCACGCGTTGCACACATCTTCCTCGGTAGCGCGGGCGTCGCCCGGTTCCACTAGGGTTCCGCGAGACCGCCGGGCCGGCCAACGTCCAGCACGCTAACAGTGCTCCGTCGCTATGTCTCCGTCGCGCCCCCCAGCGGGGCCTTCATTAGGAGGGCTCGCTCCGGCCGGCCGGACTCGCCAATGCGGAGGCACGCCCCGCCGGGGTGTCACGTGACCGAGGCCCCCGCCCGCAGAGCGCAGGTAGTGTCGGCGAAGAAGGCCCCGGCCTTGGGGTGCCGGTGGACCGCGGCGACCAGCAGACCGAAGCTCCCCGGGGTCGGTGCTGGCTGGACCCCTCCGCGCCACGCCGCGCCGCTAAATTGGGGCGAAAGGAAGGCCAGCATGGGCCGGCCTCTGCATTCGGGATGAGCAGGCAGCCCCTCCCCCGGGCCGGCTAAAGAAGGGGACAAGCGGCACTTCTCGGTTCCGCACCAAACAAAACAAGGGCAAAAAAAAACAAAAAAAAAAAAACACGACGCGGTGTGCACCGTGGCGCTTTTGCTGCGTTCAATTTCCTGTCTGTAGCGAAATGTTGATCGGCGGGGTGATGGTGGGGTCATGGGGGGAAGTCAAGCGTTCCGATGGAAGTGAAATTCGAGTCGTCCTGCGCTGTCGGCTTGCCCACTGTGTGCCGACAAACCGAGGCCGCCCCAAGAGTTCCGGCCCGGGTTGTGGCGGCGCGGCGCTCAATGAACGGCTTTGCCATGGCTTTGCGCGTCGCGTCACGAGTTTGGAACTTAACTTAACAGTCTGCCGCCGCCGCTGCAACCACAGCACCGTCTCGCTTCCCCGGACTGAGTGCCAGGCTGCACAACGGACGGCACCCGACTTGTGCCGGGCAAAATTAAAACCATCGGCTTTGGGATACGACGGGCCTCCACGGCAGCCGACAGGCCGAGCGGCGCGAGCAGTCAAAAGTGGAACTTTATTCCGAGAAGTGGCGGCGCCAACTCGAGCGGCAGGTCAGGCAGGCAGCGCCCACCCAGGGGGCGGAAACGACCTAGAGAGCGCGTGAAGCTATGCTCCCCGCTTCTGCAGAGGTTAAGGAAAACTTCGAGATTATGAAAACACGGCCGTTGTTTGGCACACGCTTTGCACAGGTGGAAAGAGGTTGAAATTTAGAGTGCATTAGACTTATTAGCCTTCCCGAAACTTCCCAATTTAACTTCAACTACAGAGGATATGTAGACACATTGACGGCGTCACCGGGGTTTTTAGCGGTTTTCAGGCTTTATTGCAGTTTTCGGCATTTTTACTTGCATTTACTGTGGGTAAAATTGAGTGTTTTAAGAAGGCTTATAAGCCTAATGCACCCCAAATTTCATGCTCTTTCGATCTGTGCAAAGCATGTTTCAAACGACGGCCTAGTTTTCATGATCTCGAAGTTCTCCTGAACCCCTTTGCTGAAGCGGGGAGCATGGTTTCACCCGCTCCCTGGGTCGTTTCCACCCCCTGGCCCACCCAACCAGGCACAGTGGGCTGGAGGCTTTCAAACTCCCGGACGGGTGCGAGGGTAGTGACGCTCAAGGAGAGTCGTCAAAAGAGAGACTTTCGCCACAGTATAAAAGCGAAAACGAGAGAAGAAAAAAATTAAAAACTCACGCACGCGCACATCAAAGCGCGGCTTGTCTGCCTGCCATAGGAGGAACGCGTTTCGGAAACGTCCCCTACGCTCTGCACGGACGGCAACCTCTCCGGCGAGTTGAGGCTCTCGTGGCCACTATGACTCCAGACGGGAAAAAAAGAAGAAGACGGACTGACGGCGCCCTTGGCACGGACGAGGCGCCGGTCAGTACAGTGCAACTAATGCCATCACCCGGGAGGCCCTCATCTGCCTACAATGGCCACCTGCGCGCCGGGCGAGGCGAGGCGGCGGCGAGGAGCCAGGCCCAGGCCCCTGGCCCAGGCCGTGCCCCGGCATGTGGAGCACACTCGACATGGTCGCGCACGTCGTCCCGGAGGCCACTGCCGCTCCCGGGGGACGGCTGGCCGGCCGAGCGGCGGCGCAGTCCGGCTGGGCCATTCGGAGACGCAGCACTACACGAAAAAGAAAAGGAAAAAAAAAAAAAAAAAAACAGCAACTTGTTATTTGCAGTGCCTCACACTTCACGGAGGCATTTGGTGTCCGCGACCACCGACAACAAGAGTGCCCTTCTCGACGAGCACTCTCTCTACAGCCTTTTGAGCCCCCCGACCCGCGCAGCGCCGCGCAGCCCGGGGCAGCCGAGCCTGTTAGCGCAGCGCCGCCACCTGTCGGCACCACACAGTGGGCCAGTGTCACGGCGCGCGCAACCAGTTACGGCCGGCAGACCGTCAAGCAGTGCACGGAGCTGCACCGGCGACACTGGGACGCGCTGTTTAACGGCAGCAGCGCTACGCAGGAATACACAGTGGGATACACAGTGCCCCCCCCACCCTTTTACCAGACCGGAAGTGGCTCACGCACCGGAAGTTCGGCGGCGCGGCGCGCAGACCCAACGTGCATGCCAACGCGGCGGTGGCCGCGGTGACGCACCCTAACGGTGGCGGGCCGTCCTCGGCGAGGCCCAGTGCAAGGACGCAGGGCGCCATGACGGCGTCCAGGACGACGGCGAGCTGCCTTCCGGGTGGCGTCGAGGGCCGCGCACCGGGACGGTCGTAAAGAAGGGGCCAAAGTGCACATTAAGGCAAGGTCAGCCAAGAGCAGACAGCGCCAAACGTGTCGTAGACGAGGAGATGCTGTCTCCCCCCCCCCCCCCCCCGGAGGCGCGCTAATGCGATGACGAACCGCGACCCGACCCAATTAACGAGGCCCTCGTGAAGCACCACTGAAACGGACGTTTTACCAACCAAGTCCGTGCCGGAGTGAAACAGTGGCAGGTTCCCCCTCGGTCCCCGCCGCGCCTGCACCGCGTCCCCCGTCATGCACTCCGTGTTCATGCCGCGATACGCATCGAATCGGACCGCCGCCGCGATGCCGGCAGATTTCAGCGTGCCGCTCTGCCAATCCACATACATAAAGTGAACAGGAAAAAAAAGGGACGGCCGTGCAATCGCGTGTGGCTCTTCCTTTATTTTCAGTCTTTTTTTTTTCCTTCGCCGTCCTTTCATCTTCAATATCGCACGGCCGCTGGCGCCAATCAGGAACATCTACGGCAGCGCGAGTTCCGGTCCAAGGACTTGGCAGATTGTTTTCCCTCCTTTCCGATGGCCGCGTCCATCCCCGCGTTGCGACAAACTCACTCGTCAGTGGCGGTGCATTTCCGAACAGGGAGACGGGACACAGGCGGAGGCAGCCGCAGCTGCCGGTGGCGAAAATTTCCGGCACTTGTTGGTGTGTCGGCGAGTCACACGCGTGGCACGACATGCACCGCCTCGCCGTGGTTCGCGCGGCCCGGCCGGCCCGGCGTCGCACGGCGTGGGAGGGGGAGGGGGGGGGGGGCGTGCGGGGGGCCGTGCGTGTCGTCGGTCCAGGCAGCGCCGCGCACCGCCGCGGAGCCATCGGCCACCAGTCCCGCGCCGCGACGCCCGACCGGCCGCACCGTCGCCCCGCGCCGCGCGCACCGCGACCACGCCGGCGTCGACGAGCACGCGGCGCGCCCACGCACCAGTCCTGGTTAGTGCCATCCGACGCCCTAAACGCAGAGACATTCCCTGGAGTCGCTTTGCATCTCGCGCACCAAACGAAATGCCCCAGAGAGCGACGAAACGACGGCAGAGCGGAATCAGTCTCTCGTGGAATTCCCTCGTCACGTGTGTGATCGGAACCCAGTCTCGTTGAGACCGGCTGGACGTCGCACCGTTCTCTCTCTCGTTGAGGTAACCATCCTCGTGACGCGCGCTGTCTGTCCCGCACCTTACGTGACTCCCGTGACATGCCGTGACCGTCACAACATGCCAGTCCCACTCGCGTGCCCCAAACGATGGGAAAGGAAAAGTTGTCGGCCGATCAAGAGTCGCTTGCTTACCGGTATTGGACCGCCTCCCCTGCGGTCGCTGCGAGGGTTGAGGCTGCCGGGTAAACAAGGCGGCTATCTAGGAGCCGGGCGGCACGGCACACAGTGGGCCAGAAGACCGAGAGGCGGTCAAAATCCCGGCCGGGTGTAGAGGCTCTAGAGTCGCTAAATGGGACACGAACTCGACCCCCACCAATGGATTGCTCTCCGTTTGTGGGGTCACATGTTCGGTTCGAGTCCTGTTTAACGACTCAGGAGCTCAAAACGCGTCTGGAGTTTTGGCCGCCCGCTCCGGTCCTCTGGCCCACTTCGCGGCGGGCAGACATGTAAGCTCCGACATCGCACAGCAAACTCGGCCTGGTAATCTCTCTGGATCCCTCTGGTAAGCCGAATTACTGGGAACCGCCACCGAAAGCCGCGAGGCTCTAACTACCCCAGCGTAGCCTCTTATCCGGCATCTTCACGCACACCACACGCTGGTAGGCATGGGTTCGAGTCCCGTCGGCGGCGAGGGCTTTGCCTCCGTGTGGCAGCAGCCTGCGGCAGTGGCTTTATTGCCGCGCGCAGCGAGTCACGGGGCGAACCGGGAAGGACCGAGCGTGCGCGCAGCGCGGACGTGTGACTCTAGCCGGCAAGGCCCGCGCCGCACCGCACCGCGCCGGCCGGTCCGCTTGGCTGCCTCGCGTCGGCCTTGGAGGACGCGGCCACGCGGCGCCTCGGCCGCCACTGCCCCATAAAGCTGGTCGAGCACAGCCAGATACACTCCTCCGCGCACATTCGGGCTAATTAGGTTAAAATAAAAGCGCGCGCACCGCCGAGAGTCGAACCCGCGCCCCTCGTGAGTCATCGAAAAAAAAACAACAACAACGGTTGTGGCACGCGACCCGTTGGCGGTGGCAATGACCAACAGAGGGAAGCAATGGAGGGCGAAAAACGAGGAAAACCGAAAAGCAGAACAGCGCCAAACGGGGCGAGCGTTGTTGTTGAGGGCCCACTCTAAATGTGGTTCCGGCATGATGGAAGCTGGGGAGGAGGGTGGCCAGACTAACATGATAAGCCTCTGGGGGTGGCGCCGCCAGCCAGGCCAGCCCAGACGGCACACTGGCAAAAAGCCGCCATCAAAAGGCACACCAACCAGCCAGGCCAAAAACTTTTCACGATACTTCTTTCTTCGGCCCTTCCCCTCCCCTCCAGTTGCTGCCCTGCACTGACTGCCTCAAAAGAGGCGACCCCGCTCTCCACCGAAAGGGTCCGATATTGTTCAACTTTTTGGCCCCTCCGGGGAGATTAGTTTAAACGGGCGCAACTCTGCACCCATGTCCAGGGTATCGTGTCCGCCTGGACTGCTCCGCTGCCCCACTGTGCGCTGGTCCGATCTACACCGCAGGCCCCGCCAAACACAAAGTACGCCGGAACTGATTTTATCGGAGGCCAGCTGGTGCTGGGCCATCCGAGCCCAGCGATGCCCGTCGCTCTGTCTCTCTCGCACCACTACGAGACCCCCACGAGTGCGACAGAGACAGGCGGTCTACGCGACGGTGGCGGCGCTGCCGCAAACGTCTCGTTAATGTGGGCAGACGGACTGACAGGCCGCCGGCACTGCTTGGGCTTAACGCGCCCAATAACGCCGCGGCACGCGTGGGCCGCGGCGCCACGCCTTGCTCAACGTGACGCACTTCTTCTTCAGCTCGTTGAACCGCCCTCGCCTCGCGCTCACAGCGCAGCACACTGCAGGGCGATTCCCAACAGCACTTTCGTCGGTCTGTCACCGCCGCGCCCTGAGTGCGACAGAGACAGACTTCTCACACCGAATGAGTCTGCTGCCGCGACCTCGCCACGTTTATAATCTCATTCCGTTCGGGATTGCCGAGCTGACGTCCAGGAGGACAGCGCGCCGCACTCCAGGGCTTCACCAAGCCGGCCGGGCTGCGCTGGGCTGTCCACTGCTGTCGTCGCTCCGTCTCCCTCGCACTCATGGGCGTCGCGTCAGACAATCCAGTAATTGGTGCGGCGGACAATGGCTGGTCGCCGCCTCTCATTTCGCTGGGCAGCACGTCCCAGCTAGGGACGCCTTTAGCGCCCGTAGTTTCCCAGCGACCCAATGGAAGATAGAGCGCCCTGCCGCTGTCGAGATAGCCTGGGTGGATTGTAGAGCGCCCCTCGGCACGTCCAAGGCCGCGCCCCCGCAGGACCTCCCTGCAGTCTCTGTCGCAGTCACGCCAGGAAAGGGAGCGAGAGAGACGGAGTTTGGACTGAGCCAAAGTCACAGAGAGATAATGAGGGATAACCGCGCGCGAAACGCGACAAACCGTCGCCTTGCTAGGCTCTCTGCCCTGCTCCGCCGCGCCCAACTGCATGACAAAAGGGCCGAAACACTTTCCTACCCCGACAAAGAGGAGCGCAATACGTTTCGGGGGAAGCTATTACAGAGAATATGATGAAATGTTTCACAGTTTTCGGCGCGAGCGCATTCCACTTGAGCGCCTGGAAGCTGGAAGGGTCAGAAAAGTCAGAATCCATTAGAGGCGGCACGAGGCCTGCGTAATGAGGAGATTCCACGGAGAATCCAAACTCCAACTCGACCCGCCTCCCTCTCTATCTTGCCCCCGGGCCATACCTACCCCAGCAAAGTACTACAACGCGCGCGAACCCACCCGGAAAATATCGAGCGAAGCGGAGGAAATCAGCGCCACATAGCAATTTTATTTGTCGGTCTTCTTTTTTGCCGCCGCCGAGGCCAGACGAAATTGAGAGGGGCGGCCGGTCAGCCGTGTCCCTGCTATTGGTCCGTGTCGATGAACCCATGCGGCATGGAGGCACGGCACGGCCAGCATGGACAGCACGGCCGGCCGCGCAGTGCCGCCGGAAGTCCCACGCGCACACTCACTCACTCACTCACTCACACACACACACACACACACACACACACACACACACACACACACACACACACAGACGCACACAGCTCATAGCACACGCGCGAGTCGCACACGGAATACTCAAGGGGCATCTTCACCCCTGCCACGCGCCGCGCCTTGCCGCACCGCGCAGGTCGACCCTTTCCCAGAGAAGCCTCCATCAAATTTCTATCCCTATCCAATCTCCCAGGGGCCGCGCCAACCAGGAAAAGGCAAAAAGTCTCGCCTCCTTTTATTCCGCGGAGCACACAAAATTAGAAAAGAAAATCCGTCGCAGAACGGATCATCCACCTTTTTTTGGGGCTATAGCGCGCACAGAAATACGACGATTTCATCTCGACATTAAAATATATCTTCTCCGGCGACACGCTGAGTGCGAGTAGCGACAAGCGTGGCGTGGCGGGGCGTGGCGGGGCGTGGCGGGGCGGGGCGTGGCGTGGCGGTGCTAATTCGCTAAAGCGGCACAGACGGCGACGTTTAATTTCCAATAGTGCTGAAATTATTGCGAGGCGGGACGGCAGCGACGGGCCGCCAGCTCAGTGAATTAGCCAAGTGCGGCAGGGCGGGACCCGCGGGGCGGCTCCGACCACGGCGACCCGAAGGACCCCGACGGCAAAGCCAACACACAGGAGCCAATCAGGTCGGGGCGGACGGTGACTCATGCATAAACAGCTTGTCGGCGTGGAGGCGCGCGCGGCCGAGCGTGGCCACCGCGCCGCGGAGCCAGCGGGTACCCAACTGAGCGCTACCGACACACGCACACCAACACACGCGGACAATGCCGACAGTGGTCTTGGCGTCGTCCAGGTTCACACGTGTGGCGCAACGAGGACCGCGTCGACGGCCGCCTCGGACTCCTGCACGCGGCGACCCGTGAAACTGCGACGCCGTCTGCCGCGACTTTGAGGAAACCGACTGCCCAACATCCGGCAGGAAAAGGCATGCCATGAAGATGCAGCGTCTCTGCCACGACGGAACCGCAGCGGCGACGAGTGTGGTCGTTGACGGCGCCGCGTCTGCGCGACGGTGGCGCCAGGCCCAGAACAGAACAGTCATTCCCGCGGGGTCCGGTGTCCGGAATGGAACGTCTCCACGCCGGGCGGCATGACTTCGACGGCTGCATGGCTCGGAGGAAAAGCGCAAAGCGCCCACGCGGACCATTGTCAACCAGGCACCAGCCTGCCAGCGAAAAATCGGTCACTTCGAGTATTTGTTCCTACATGCTGTGTCATCATATGCTGTCTCCGCCGACAGAAAATATATTTCAATACCGCTGGTGTGAAGGCGCTGGTGCCCATCGCGGCCCATTAACTGCGCGCTGCTGTCGAAACGCGCCGCCCCCGCCGAGCTGGCCGTGATGTACGACCTGTGTGTCCTGTGTTGCAGTCGCCAGTACTCCCCCGCGCCCGCCAGCCGCCGCCTGCCCCGCAGCAGCAGCAGCACCAGCAGCAGCAGCAGCGCGCGCCCCCGCCAGCAGCGCGGCGCCACCGCGTCGGCGGCGTCCTCAGCGTCGCCGGCGCCGTGCTCGTCC
Source organism: Stenchaetothrips biformis (assembly GCA_030522485.1). Classification (NCBI taxonomy): domain Eukaryota; kingdom Metazoa; phylum Arthropoda; class Insecta; order Thysanoptera; family Thripidae; genus Stenchaetothrips; species Stenchaetothrips biformis. The sequence continues at coordinate 15,759,471 of CM060093.1, forward strand.
GAGCCGGCCGCCGTCGCCAACGCGAGCGCGACCGTTGCCAGCGCCGCCATTCCGCACCCCGCGGCCGGCACGCTGCGCCGCGGCCGGTCCCTGGACGTCATCTGCGAGGAGGTGCTCGGCGAGGCGCCGCTGCTCACCAACCCGGTGCGGCGCCGCCGGTCCGAACTCATCCCCCGGGCCAGGCTCATCCCGCGCAGGGCCGCCTCCGAAACCAGGTCAGCGGACAACTTCCGGCCAGAGGGAAAGTAACTTCCGGGGAGTGTTTGCCTCCAGTCCAAACCTTGGCCGCGGGAACGCTGGCCTTCGCCGCCCCTACAGCGGTAATGCGACCCACAAAAAAGGGGAGGGGGAGGGGGAGACGGATGACTCGGGAACTCGACCCCACTGCTCTCCAATCAAATGTCATTTCGCGACAAATTGCTTGGCCGGGCACGGCGGGCTGCTCCCAGGTACGGGAGGGACGAGACTCGAGCACTAAGCCCCTCTCCGTCCAACCAAAGGCAATCACTTTTCTCGTCAGAAAAAAGAAAAACAATAAAGATGAGAGCCAATGATGGGACATTGGGTATAAGCCGGGGTGGGCTCGCGATGGCTTATGGTTTGGGCTCCATGTTGCGGGCGAAAATCCGTCCGGCAGTGGATTGCAGCGGGTCCAGTGAGTGACTGGGCTAGCGGCCGTTCCTTGATCCGGGCGGCCGGGAACAATCGCATTCACGACGTCAGCCACAATAGGCGTGGCGTCTTCGCCGAGAGTGCGTTGCGCAGATCAGTTAATGAGTCTTTGTCTGTCTGTCCGTCCGACCGTTCGAGCAGCTCGCCCCCACACACCCACACAACCCACACCAGGCGCCTCATAATAGATTGCGCCTCAAAACGCGCTCTGACTGTGCAATTTCTCATCCTCAGAGCTGACTCCCGCACGCGGGCCCGCAGCGCGAGCGCCATCACCGAGGACGCCGCGTCCCCCGCGCCGTCGACCCGGACCTCGGCCAGGACGCCGTCGCTCGCGGCGGTGAGGCGCTGCAGCTCGGTGCGTTCCGAGGAAGGCGGGGCGTGGGGCGCCACCTACTGGAGGCCCTCGTCCAGCTCCGCCACCAGGCGCTCCAACTCGCTGTGCTGCTCGCCCGTCGCCCGGTACGCAGCAGTGTGCCGAGAGGAGGGTCCTGGGTTCGATCCCCGTGATCAATAGGCTTTGCGTTCATTCAACTCACTATATCAAGAAAATTTCTACTTCACTCAAAGCAGCACTTTGCTTAGGCACATAAAAGCAAAAAGTTACTTGCATCAAGTAAATTTTACTTGATTCAAGAAAACATTTTTCCGGGTGCGCAGGACGCCAGAGCGGCCGCCGCGCGCGTCGTCGGCGAGGCGGTCGCACTCGGTGCGACTGGAGGCGTCCGATGGGGGCCTCGTCGACGGCCAGCACCGCCAGGGCTGCACCACGCCAGCGCCGCAGAGCCAGCGCTGCTCGCGCTCCAACTCGTACCGCTGCCCCGCGCCCTCGCCCTTCAAGGACCCCGTCGTGGACGAGGACGACGGCGTAGAGAGCTCCAGGGCGGTGGCAGCGGCCGCGGCGACGGCAGTGGCGGCGGCGGCAGCAGTCACCGCAATGACCCGACGGCCGCAGGTGAGAACAAATCGGCACTTGGAGGGAAAACGGGGCGATCAAAGAACGTCTATCCACGGCCATCTTCTGGCACGCAGGTCCTCCGGGTCACCGACTCAGCCACCACCAGCTCCAGCCGCAGGGCGTCCGCGGTCCATCCCGACCCGGCGAGCCCACCCAACACGATAAGTCCCCAACTCAGCCCCGCTGACAGCCCACAGGCAAGTCCACAGGAGACTCCACACCTCGCCCCGCGGCCCGGCAGCCCCGCCCCCGCCGTCGAGCAACAGCGCACCTTCGTAAGTACCGCGCACACGCTGGGTCCAGGATCGGACTACGGCAAAGACTCGACGCGTTCCGTGCCTCAGGTGTCGCAGTCCTCCGTGACGCTGCGCGGCGTGGCGTCGGGCGTGCCCGTGTACGACGAGTACCTCTGTGCGGACCACCGCTGGGGCCGCCACCGCCGCAACAGCGCGGCCAGCGAGGAGGGCGGCAACAGCAGCGGCAGCAGCAGCAGCAGCTACGTCACCTGGACCAAGAGCAGCTTGCAGAGCACGCAGTGGCAGCTGCTGCACAGTGGCGCCGGCGCCCCCGCGCAGCCCGTGTCCAGCTGCATGCTCAAGGACGAGCTGGCGCAGGGCGACAACGAGGGCTGCGTCGCCGTGCTCGCGCCCTGCCCCGCCACGCCCGCCGCCCCCGCCGTCAGCCTGCTGCCCAAGGCCGCCAAGGCCTCCAAGCAGGCCAGGCCCAAGCGGCACTACGACCACCGCAGCGAGTTCGACGGGCTGCTGCAGTACCTGCAGGACTACCGGCACGGCCTGCGGGAGCTGCTCGTCAACAACAACGTCGTCATCATCGAGCCCGTGAGGGCGTCGCAAGCCAAACGCCACTCCGTCGACGGCCGGGAGGGGCTGGACAGGCGGGCGCACAGCGCGCCGGGCGACGACCACCGCGACGACAAGACTTGCAGGTGGACTCTGGCTTAAGCGCATTCACGCTTTCATGTTCAGTTGTTCAGTGCTCTCTTTCCGCAAGCATGTGCGTATATGCCCGCTGCCTGGTATTAATTAATGCGTCCTCCCTGCCAGGATCACGGGGGCCATCATCAAGCCCACGTCGTCCTCCGACTCAGAGGGCGACCACGTGACCCGCAGTCCGTCCACCAACAACACGCTGCCGCGCTCCCAGAAGCCGCACCAGCCCATCCTGCGGCGCCAGTTCTTCTACCACCCCATCAAGATCAACAAGGAGCTGGTGGACGCGGAGCTGCCAGACCCCGACACGGTAAGCTCCCTTCTTGCAAGCGGATGTTTTTTCTAATGTTATTTTTTTTTTTTTTTTTAATTTCCGCTGTTATACCGCATGAGTGTTGTCCAGGTGCGCAACGCTCGCAAGGTGTTCGAGCGCGCGGCACCCCTGAAGGGGCTGGCCGGGCTGGGGCTGGACAAGCGCTGCTGGACGGACTCGGGCAGCTTGTCGTCGGGCGTGAGCAGCGACCTGTCGTGCTGCGACACGTCGTGCCACACGTCGTGCCACGCGTCCTGCGACACGGACCACATGGCCAGCGGCAGCACGGACAGCCAGCTGGACCAGCGGGACGCCTTCAGCAGCGGCGACGAGTCCGAGCCGGACCACGCGCACCAGAAGCAGGTAGGTCGCTTCTCGCTTGTTTTACTTCGGTGGCGACCGGCGCTGGCGGACCAAACTCTTGACGCGTTTTGAGCTCCAGAGTCACTTAAAGAGCACTCGAACCGAACGTTCGGAGAGAAAATCCATTGGTGGGGTCACACGTTTGATGTGAGTCCCATTTAGCGACTCTGGAGCTCAAAACCCGTCCGGACTTTTGATCGCCTCCGTCGGTCTGGCCCACTGTGTGATGCGAAGCGACGTTGATCAGCACCTTCTCCTCGGGCCGCAGCCGCCGCCCGCGACGCCGGTGCGGAGCGGCGACGGCGAGGGCAACCCCGTGTCCGAGGACGTCCTGCAGAAGATCCGCGCGTGCGGCACCACCGTCACGTACTTCGGCGGGGAGGTGATCGCGTGCAGCGGCGCGGGCCCCGTGCGCAGCCCCATGACCATGGCCATCATGGAGGAGATCCGGCGCAGCGCGCGCCCCATCACGCTGGGCCTGGGCGCCTCGCTGGGGATCAAGTTCCGCCTCGTGAAAAGCAACAGCTGCGGCTCGCGCCTCGAGCTGGCGGGGCAGACCGCGGCCGGCCACGGCGGCCGCTGGGTCCGCGCCAACGCCGCCGCCCCCGCCGCCCCCGCCGCCCCCCGGCCGCGGAGAAGCAGCGCCGAGCGCGAGGTGGACGAGACCGTGGTGCGCAACCCCACGCTGCGGCCCGACGACGCGGCCTCTGCCAGCCCCGCCAGGGAGCCCGCCGCCAAGCTCAACAACAAGCTGGGCTTGCCCCGCGGCGTCCACCATCAGGACGGCGATCTCCGCGACGACGAGCACCTCATCATCGACGACTTCCACATCAGCGCCGCGCCGATTCCCCCTCAGAACGGCGTCTGTGGAAAAGTCGCTCCGCAGAACGGCGTCTGCGAACAGGTTCCCCTCCAGAACGGCGACGCTGAAAAAGCGACTCTCCAGAAGAGCGTCACCGAAAAAGCCGCCCCTCGCAACGGCGCCGTCGACAAATCCAAAGCCGGCGTCTTGGAAAAAGTGACGCGGGCGAACGGCGCCTCCGAGAAGGCCGCCCCTCAGAACGAGGACAAGGAGAACAGGCCGGCGCCGGGTTTCACCACCTGGAAGAGCAGCAAGGCGGTCCAGCTGCCCGCGCTGCCGCAGCCGGACAAGTTCGGCGTCATGGAGTTTGAGGAGTTCCAGTTCATCGACTCGTAGTCACTAATTAATTAGTTGAGCACGTTAAGCATGCCGGGCCGAGGGTCGGTTGGAGCGTAATTTCCAGGAGACCCACCCCTCGTATCACGCGCGTGCCGGGTCGAGGAAAATTGCTTTCCAACCGCCTGCCCGACGTGCGTGTCTGTACATAATATGTTTCCTGTAATGATACTGTCCAGCATTCGATGATGCATTTTGTTTTGGGGATCAGCGAAGTCACTAACTACTGGAACGCGCACCAATAGCGCCTTGCTAAGATGTCGGGGGATCAATGTTAAATAATAATAAAAAAAATAAATTAAAAAAAGGTTCAAAGCGACGACCGCGCTTCTTCCTGGCACACTTACCGCGCGGCACCGCGCTAGGCTCCACGCGCTTGCCGACCTCCTCACCGGCCGGCGCGTCGCCCTTCTTGGCAGAGGCCGCGTCCGAGGCCGCGCCGCCGGCCGAAGAGCAGTGCCGCAGTGAGACGTGGCTCTGCAACAACAAGACCCCAATCAGGAACAACAACAACAACACGACGCTCCATCGACGTAAAGCAGGTCGCGCTACGGTCGGCAGCGGGTCACCCCTCGTCGTTCTGTCTCTCTCGCACCGCTACGGCACGCCCCATGAGTGCGAGAGAGACAGAGCGACGAAGCGACTGCACTGAGCAGCGCTGCCGAACAATAAAGTTGGCCTATCGATTCACAGCCGAGCCGAGCGCACGCCTGTCATCGGCCACCCGAGACGGCCAGCGGGACTCATAGCCTACTCATAGCGCACAAGGGGCCGACTTTTGACGTCTGCCCTTAAACGATCGGCGCTGACAACTTCATCAACCTCAGCTTTTAACTAACGCCAACCGTAAGCTCCACAGCCACGCAAATTTCGAGATCCGTTTTCACACGGCCGAGCCTAATTGCGAATTTGACGGAATAAAGTAACGCCTCAGCGCTCCAATGTGTCGGCCTGAGGCAGAGGGAGGGAGAGAGAGGCGGTCGCCTCCGAGCCACAGGCCTACTGCCTGCCCACTGGGCGCAGCACGGCTGGCTGGCTGCCTGGCTGGCGGCGAGGCAGTGTAGCTTGTTCGCTGTCGGGACGGGCAAGCCAGGCAGGCAGCGGGCCAACAGCCTGCGAGGGGATGGGGCGCCGCTTCCTGAGAAAGCATTGAGGCCGCGCGGCGCCACTGGAAAGGAAGGAAAAAGCAGTGAAGAGTCCCACGGGCGGCGGTCGAAACAGACGGACGGGCAGACAGACAGACAGAAGGAGGAGGCCTGGTGATGGACAGGGAACAGCCACCCCTCGACCCGCCTGGCCTGGCTCCAGCCGACCGCCATTGGTGCGCGTCTTTTAAAATAACGTGCCTGCACCCTATTGGCATTCAGAGGGGCGACGGTCGCCGTGCACACAGTCGACGAGGCGATTCCACAAAGACGTCGTCGGCATCAGCAGCACCGCGGCACGCCCCGTGAGAGAGACGGAGCGAGGCGAGCCGCGGAGGGGCGGATGCAGCAGGGGGTGGCTGCGCAGGCTGCGTGCCTCACGAGCAGAGGAGACTGCGACAAGCGTTGGCGCAGTGAGGCAACAGGGCTGCAGGCTGGTGGGGGCCGGGGTGGGGGATGGGGGTCGTGCTCACGCTGCTCCCGCACTCCGCGCCGGCTGGCGGGGGAGAGACGCGACCCTGGACCCTTGGCGTCGTCGCCCGCGCAATTTTCCAAACCGCTGAACGTAGCGCACAGGCCCCACAGGCCGCCCTCCTGCCAGTTCTGCGAGGCCTTTTTTTACCCTCTCTCCCTCTCTCTCTCTCTCTCTCTCTCTCTCTCTCTCTCTCTCTCTCTCTCTCTCTCTCTCTCTCTCTCTCTCGTTGTTTTGCGCGCTGCCGCCGCGATCGCCCTCACCCCATCCATCACATCACGACAACCCTATGAATAACACGTCCATCAGCAAGGGCTCGGCAAACAATTAAAATCCACTCAGGGAACTGGAGGAGCTGGGAGCCGGCGCGGCGGCGGCCGGGCAGAGCGCCTGCGAGGTCGTGGGTAGGCCCGAGGCGCGCACGGCTGGCCGCCGGGTTGCCCGCCGACCGGGCGCTCTGCGCTGGACGCCGGCCGGGCCGCCGCTACGAGTCCCCAGCATCCCCCTGCGTCTCCTGGCGCCCCCCCCCCTTCCCCCTCAGCGTGGCCTGCCACGTGCTGGCCGAGGTCGAGGTGAGGCCGCCACCGTGGACCCGATCAAATAGTCATAACCTGATCTGTTCTGCCGCCATACCCCCAACTTCAGCATCGACGCGGCTCTCCGGACTCGTTTTCCCGCCAACTTTTCACGCGGGGCGGGGCAGCCACCACAACGGCGAGAAACTCTCTTTCGGAGCGATCCGAACCGGGGCGGGGCGAGGTGGGGTTGGCACGCTCGGCGCTGCACTCTAGCCGAGAAAGTTAATTAAAAACAAGAGAGAGAGGGAGGAAAGGAGACAGACAGAGAACGTATCATCGCTTACAGCAGGCCTGGACCGGCGCGCTTTCGGATTGGTGCGAAAGGGACCACTAAACGAGCCCCAAAAACCCGCGAGTCGCTTACTTGTCGCCGGATTAAAAACCTTTTTAAAAAGTCCGTGCGGCTGAAGCGGGTCGCTGCCCCATTACCAGGGCAGTGCCAGTCACGCGAGCAGCGCCCCTCACAATTAGCGCCACGCGGATCGTTGCGTCGCTCTGTCTCTCTCGCACTCGCAGGGCGATGGGGAGGGTGCCAAGGGATGGACTTCGACCTGCAGGAGGCGGAGGAAAATCACGAAACCAAAGGAAACACGCCCTTTATGAATGATGAATGACTGAAACGCCGCGGCCGCTTGCAGAAAAGCAACACAAATGATGATGGCGGAGGGATGGAACGGTACAGTACGATCGGCTGCAATGGGGCGACTGCAATTAGACGACTCAAAGCCCCCCGTGATTAATCCTGACTGCCCCTCACTCACGGCCTCGGACACGACGGCCTCGGACGGGGAGGAGGAAGATCAAAGTGCGCTCGCAGGTACACAGGGCGAGCGCGCACAGTGCCGGCAACAAAGCCTCGCCCGTCGGCCGGCGAGCCAGCCTACATTTCCCCCGCTGTGGTAAGGGAAAAGAGGAGTCGGGGGAAACGGCCACCCCTTAAATCCTCAAAAGGGCAGCAGCCACATCAACAAGCGCGCGCGCACACACACACACTCTCACCACACACAATCACACACACAATACATCGCCGCCAGGTTGACAGCCTCCCCTCCTGGCGTCCCCAGGCCACACCCGCTCATACAGTCACACAACAAAGTTTGCGGCTTTCGCAGCAGTGGGCCTGCCTGCCTGCCTGTCTGCCTGAACACACCGCTGGAATTGCCAACGAACGACTGTACCGCCCCACCACCATTATTACCATTCGCACTGCTACACCGCCAGTGGCGCGCCGCGAGTCGCTGTTTTCGCAACACGAGGAGGGAACTTGTTTCGGTCCACAGCATCACCATTCGGATACAAAAGGCAGGCAGGCAGCCTTCGAACGAGTGCATACGCTAGCAGCGCGGCGGAGACAGTGTTGACGGAGACTAGCACAACTTCCGGCAGCGGCTGCCGCTCCCCCGCAGCGCCCACATTGCGGCGCTGCACCGCAAACTCGTTGCCGAGTCCGCGACGCGTCCGGCCCACCCTTCCGTTTTCCGGCTCAGCGCTGGCTAACCGTGCAGCAGGGCGTCACCTACAGGCGGAGCCCGGCCGCTATTTTAATCACCACCGAAGCCAAATGTCACCTGGGGGAGTGCTTTGTAGCGCGGCTAAAGGGGGGCGTGGCGGGGTCTGGTCAAGGAGGGCCCCGGCATCCCTAATGGTTGACCATTAAAATGACGCGGGGCCTCGGGACACAACGCAGGTCGCGAGGGCATGACATGGCGGTGCAGGCGGCGGGGCGGGGCGGGCCTGCAGCGCGGAGGTCTCGCGCTAGCGAGCCTCGCTATTTGGGGCATAGGTGCGCCAGAGAGAGAACGAGGAAGAAAGCAACGGAATCCTGAGTTCGGGACGGCAAGGTTGGAGTATCGCTCCGCTTCTCCGACAAGTAGTAACCCAGAAAGACGCGCCGGCGCACAAAGGGATGACCCGCCCGACCACAACACGCGGCGGGAGTCCCTGGACCAAACCGAAGGAATGCACAGCCAACATAGCGTCGTGGGAGCCCAACACCAGCCCAGCCGGGCGGGGCTTGGTCGGGGTTCTGGCGCGCCGTCGCATCGGGGCAGCGCGGCCAACAAAAAGGCGTCGTCGCGGGGGAATTCAATTTTTGCCCGTTGGGGCAAGCGAGATGAAGGCAAGGGCAGAAGGGAATCCAAACGAGGCCAGACTCCAGCGAACGGGGGCACCGCACGCCAGCATTCCCTCTGATTGCGAGCGACGCCTGGAGAGGGCGAGCGGTGCCGGGTATTCAATGGGGAACCAAGACGCGAGGCAGCAGAGCTTGGCTGGCGTGGTCGGGGCGCCAATGGAAGGAGGGTGGCGACACTGCTTGGCGGTGCAGCAGCAGACAAAACGCTTCCGGCGATGCAGGGCTGCGCCTCGCTGCGTCTCGTCTCTCTCTCTCTCTCTCTCTCTCTCTCTCTCTCTCTCTCTCTCTCTCTCTCTCTCTCTCTCTCTCTCTCTCTCTCTCTCTCTCTCTCTCTCTCTCTCTCTCTCTCTCTCTCTCTCTCACCCCGACGGGACGCCGCGCACCACAGCGACAGAGACGGAGCGACTGCTGTGTGGACCGTGCACCACCCGCATACTGAGAAGCGGCCACGTCCACGCCCACCATCGCCCCCAACGTCGACAAGCCGGGCACTTGTAATTTAAAAGTAGACTTTGCTGCGGGATTTGCTTTGATATTTTTACAGGACGCGGCGGCCATGAATTATTGATTGTCGTTGTGTCCGGCCGTCGCGCTCGTGGGGCGAGAGAGACGGAGCGGCGAGGGGCCAAGCTGCTGGCCTTCAGGAGACCCTCTGCACCGGCCGAGTGGCGGCACTGGCTGCAGCAGACTAGCGGCCCTCCACGGCGACGACCTCGACGACGGCCTTGACGGAGAGGCGGGCAGGACACTCACCTTGAAGTCCACGACGGCGCATGCCTGGGGACAGCCCTGCGGAACACAAACTTGGTGTCACAAACAAGAGTCAATCGCGGGCCTCAGCCACGACGGCAAGAAGCGCGGAGGGAAGTTGACGGGGCAAACTCCATGAAGCTCCTGCCTGGCGGCCCGGCCGGGCCAAGCGCCTTTACTCACTGTCAGAGCGGACAAAGGGCCAAGCCGGCCAGAGCTGCTTAAACTCGGCAAAGGGCGGTCGCCAAAAAAAAGGAGGGAGAGAGAAAGGCGGTCACAACGGAAGAGTTAGACAAAGACAGCCCCGCGAGGGACGTCAGGAAGTCACGGAAGTCCCACGGCAAGGACCTCCTCCTGCTTCTCGCCGTTTCTTCGCCTGGTAAAATAATCAACTGCAGGCTATCTATGGCGGCAGCTCATCAACAGGAGGGGAGGGGCTGTCCTCCCCTGCAACCCGCCATGCACCGCCAGCCCGGGGGCGCCTCGACCAAACAAGATTTCCACACCCTGATTGCAGCCGCCACCACCACACCCACACAGACACACACGTCCTCACACACGAGTCCCCCGGCCGCACATGCGCACACTCACACTGGGTGGTCATTAGTACCGGCATATTGGCAGCCGTCCCCTAGGGCCGTAGATCTAGAGGACTCGCCCCTCACATCGCTCACTGGCTGACCAGCCGGCCCGGGCCCACCGCCACAGCGAGCCCCGCGACGCCGCCAAGACGTTTACACCACAACGGCCGTCGCTTGCAGCCACCCCAACCCCACCCCACCCCCACGACGCCGACGAACATTCGGCTCACCATTATCCCTCCCCGTCGGCGCGGCCCTCGCCATGCGTTCAGCAAAAGCAACAGCCGCTAAGCGGCTCTGACAGAGTATACACACGGCACGAGGCACGCCGGCTCCCACGGCGCCGAAGGTACGGCGGGCCAGGCGGGCCGTACCAGCCGGGGCGCCTCGCCTCGTCGTCTTCGTCGCGGCGGGAGCACACAGACAGACAGACAGACAGACAGACAGACAGACAGCCTGGCCGCGAGGAGGGGCGCGCACATTGTAGGAGTCTGCGTCCCTGGGGCTGGCTGGCGGCGCTGGCGGCGGGTCAGGGTGCGTTACCGACAGACGGCCGGACGGACAGTCGTAAGCACGCACAGTGCCGGGCCGGCCGCACTAAAAAAGACGCGTGCACAACCCTCGCCAGAGATTCAACCACGCGCACACGCAGCTTCGCTTCCTCGTTGACTGTGTCGGTGTGGTTCGGGTCACGCTTCGGCCGAGCGCGCCGACGCGGGTAGCGTGCGGATCCGGCCCAGAAAACGCAAGGGGGAAAACAGGAAAGAAATGCAGCAAATCCCCAGGCGGCTGGGGCTGTGTGTGTGTGTGTGTGTGAGCGTGTGTGTGTGTGGGGCGTGTCTTGCGCCGGAGGGGGAGGCCGCAGATGGCTGGGCCACGAGGAGAAGGGGCTGTGAGGGCGGGGGAAACACGCCGAGGTGTCAATACTGCGGTCGGCATCGGCATGCCACACTCATCACCAAGTCTTGACGACTACAACAACAACAACGACAACTCCCCTTTCCCGCGCGGACAAACGGCATATGTCTCTGCGGCGCTCGGGGAGCCGTGGGGTGGCTCGACGCCGCAACACGCGCACGCCACGCAGGGCTGCGGCCGCGGGTGCGGTCCCCCTCCCCGCCTCTGCACGACCGCGACAAATGGGCGTGCTGAATGCACAACGCAATGCGTGGGTCCACGTAACGCGCGGCGACCATTTACCATTTAACCGCCACCGCGTCAGATACATTACTAAACGCAGACAGACAGACAGACAGACAGACAGACCGTGTAACAGCGCCGCCCCACTGCGGTTCGACAAGGACACGACTTTTGGCGCCCAAGAGAGTGCCACTTCCTGAAGCAGCACCGCTGCGACAAACGCAAAACGACCAAACGGGGGAACCGCTTCGCAAGGTCCGCGCGGCCGACTCATTCCATCTCGCGGCGGTCCCAGCGTCCCGGGCCTCGCCTCGCCACCTCGGCCGTGGGCCCGTTCTTCCACCAGACGGCATCGCCAATCAAATGCAAAGTTGGTCGAATCGTGTTTGCCTTCCCGCCGCGCCGCCTTGTGTACCCCGGCCCTCGACTCGCAGTTGCCGAGCGTACACTGGAGAACCCCTGCCTCCAAACTCCAGAATCCCAGCGCCGCCAAGGTGGCCGTCACCAAGGACGGACGGACGGACGGACGGGTCGGAATAACCTCCGATCCGATACACCGCACAGCATCGCCCGCCCCGCCCCTCCCCGCCCCAAAGTATTTACCGACGAGATCCACCCTTCATTTCTGGATCTCAGGGCCTCGCACACCATCATCAGCGGTGCGCAGGCGAGCCTGAGCCAATCCCGATCCGGCGTGCGGCCCACCACGACATATGACAGATGTAGCGCGGCTGGAGGGCCGCAGGCCGCAGCAATCACGGTCGGCTGGCCTTCTCCCTCCAGAGACTCCACGTCGAAGAGCCTCTCTGGCCCGCCTGTGGCGCCAGCCGGCCAGTCAGCCCACCCAGCCGGCCAGTGAGCCAGCCAGCCCGCCAGCCAGCCGGCCAGTCAGCCAGCCAGCTAGCTGCCCCGCCCCGCTCTTCCTTCTCGGAGACTATAAAGATGTCGCGGAGGGCGGACACGCGAAGCCCCCTCCCCTTGGTCCACCAACATGACTCTCCCTTTTATTCGCATTTTCTCGGGTTCCATTTGGGTCGCGGGCGTTACTGCCGCTGCGCCAAGCCTGGCGCACAGTGGGCCGATGGACCCCAATGGACATCGTCAAGGCGGTCACTGGCGACTCCAGATCCGCCGTGTGTCCGCTTACTGCTACCCCACCATCGCCGACGTGTCACTAGTACACTGGGGCATCCTCGAAGACCCTCACCGGCAGGTCGCTCGGCTGGTCCACCGGGCGACAGTGCACGACGCCGTCCTCGCGGCCTGCACAACGCCGCGCCCCGCAGCCCCGTCGCGCCCCGCCGCGCCCCGCCGCCACCGCCTCCATCGATCGGGCCGCTGCGCGGGCGAGGGGGGCAGCGGGGGCGGCGGGGGGCGGGGCAGCAGCGTGCGTGAGGTCACGGAGGGGAGGGACACGCGGCACGCGCAATTAAAGGGACGCGTCTGAGGCAGATGACACGCACGCGATTAGGGGGACAAGGGGAAAAAAGAAAAACACGCGAGTAAAACAAAAAAAAAAAAACAACAACAAAAAAAAACACCAACGTACTCAGACTAAACCTCGTTCAAGTCCCAGGCGATCTGTCGGGGTGATGGGCAGCAGGCCAATTTCGAGCGAGGAGTCCAGTCAGTGTGCCTCTCTCGCTCCCATACGGGACGCTCCTTGAGTGTGCTTAAGAGAACCTCCGTTCGGAATCGGTCCTCGGCGCTGCGTGTCGGGCGCCACACATCCGCACAGAAAAAGGTTCTAGGCCTCCGTTGTGCCGGTTGGAGGTCGTCTCTTAAGAGGTCCCTTTAGGTGGGGCAGGTCCAGGATAGCCAATCTGACTTGGGGCGGTCACAGGGGTCCACGAAGTGGCCCGAAAAAGGGCACAGTTCGTGCTCGTTCGACAGACGATCCGAGGGCCACTTTCGTCGCTTTATTTCTCTGGCGGGGTGTCCTCTATAGGTGCGAGAGAGACAGGGCGACCAAACGCTGCGCTCTCGCGGGGCGCAGTGGGCCAGCCCACCGTCCAATCACGAGGCTCCGGCAGGTGGGGGCAATCAAGACCCTCTCCAGCAGGAGGGACGAGCGCCAATTATGTAAAGGGGCCGCGAGTGAGTGAGTGAGTGAGTGAGTGAGTGAGTGAGTGAGTGAGTGAGTGAGTGAGTGAGTGAGTGAGTGAGTGAGTGAGTGAGTGAGTGAATGAGTGGGCGCCAAGTCAACAATTTCATCCGCCGTGGAGCCTAATCCAGGGAACGGTCACGTTAAGGGCCGTCCGCGCAGGACAGCAAACGCCGCGAATCGATTTAAAACAGATCCTGTGCTTCGTGTTCGTAACGGCCGCCGTTCGACATACAGACACCTGTAAAGCCAACAGGAAGGGGGGGGGGGCGAATAGCCCGCCATCCCGCCACGGCCGGCGCGCCGCGTGTCGCAGTGCACTGGGGTGTCCCGCAGACGCCGTGCTTTACGAGTCACTTCCGCGCCAACACGGTGGGGAGAGCGTATGCAGTGGGGCGCAGATAACAGTGGGCCAGAGTCGGTACTACCAGGGGGGCCGGGGCTAGCCGGGGCTGCAAGGCACGCTCCACAAGTACTGCGCCAGCCTCAAGGCGGGGCAAGGCAGGGTAAGGGGTTCGGGCGACCCCCGCCGGGGCCCTGTCACGCTCGGCCCGGAAGTTAAGGCGAGGCACCCTCGGTCTCCCAGGGAAGCGGCGGTACGGGGCGCGGGGCGGGGGGAGGGGGGACGCAAATTGAAAGAAACTCGGGTAAGTGGTCCGTCCGTGGCGTCCGTCGAGGGGCGGGGCGTGTGCAGTATCAGTGCCATGTCCCGGATCCGATCGGCTGCTTCGTTAACAGGCGCCGCACTCTTTGCAAGTTCCGTTAAGCGCCTCACACCGCAGGCCTTAGCCCCGCTGTGCCGGCGAGGGGTGGAGGTAACGCACGGGCGGGGCGAGCTCTGACGGCTGATTGCTGCTGGAAACGCCCGGCCCGTCCCTGCCGCCGCCCTGCATCCGGTCGTGGCGATGAGGGGTTGCATGTTCGGCACGCCGGGCGACGGAAACGTTCTCCCCCTCCCCTTCCATGGCCAGGACACACACACACACACACACACACACACACACACACACACACACACACACTCGAAGCGACTAGAGCGGGACAACTCACCAGGGCGGCGTGGCGTGCCCGCTGGGTGGCCCGCTGGGTGCGCAGCAGCGTCAGGCGGCCCGTCGCGCATTGCAGCTGGAACAAACAGGGAGACCCAATAGAACACACAAATCACACTCCATGCGGTGTACTGTGGACTTATACTACGTGTATGCTGCGCGTTCGATACCACTCGGCGGCACACATGGCCATTTCCACTCAAAGTTTAAGTGGGTTATACCCCGTGAGCCTCAGCGCCGCGTATGAGTGCGTGCAGACGTGGTGTGTGTGCGTGTGTGTGTGCGCGCGCGCTGAGAAAGAGATGGGGGTGGGGTGGAGAAGCGTTAATGAGAACAGTGTAAAATTGTGTATACACGGCCGAATCAAGCCCGGGGCACGGTGTCCCACAATCCGAGGCATTAGTGACTCTGTGAAAAATGAATGAGCACTGGAAAAGTAATGGCGCGCGACTAGATTAATCCCCGCGCTGGTTCAATTATCCCCCCTCCCCCTCCTCCCACTGTCTCAGGGGCACGGAAGCGGGGAAAACTTTCAACAACCGCACCGACCGATGCACATTCCCGCGATTCCCGCTCTCTCTTTCGTTTGTTTTCTTTGGCCGGCGGCGTTAGCGCAGGGCGGCAGCGCTCGCTTAAAACTCCCGCCAAGGGCGAGCTTCAAGTTCTGGCAGCCAATTTTCAGCCCAATAAAGCGACCCCGTTATTTCGTTCCGCTTATGCGGCCCGCCCGCCCCGCCCTGCCCTTACTCCTCGCATATTGGCTAGGCGCGGCGCGGCGGGGGAGGGGGCGGGGCGGTGGAGATGCATGGCGGTGCGCGCAGGCAGAGCGGTTTCCAAGCCGCAGCCATCACACCAATCTGCAGCGCGATGGCGCCCCAGTAGTGCCCCCGCCGCGCCCCGGCAGATGGCAACAATAAATACACGAGCAACAAAAACAACACAAGCGTCGGTAAAACCATAAATCGAGCCTCGCGCCTAGCTGCGCCCTCACGCTGGCGTGCTGGCGTGGCTGCAGCCGAGCCGCGGAGTCCAGACGGTAACCCCGCACACTGATTCCGAGAGTCATCTTCGTCGCTTTGCGTCTCTCTCGCACTCATCGGACTCATGGGACTCATGGGGCGTCCCGTCTGGATGCGAGAGAGACAGAGCGACGAAATCGAATCTTGGAATCAGTCTGCTGGTGGATGACCCGGTCGCAAAGGAGGTGGTGTTGTGCTCGGTCTCTGCGACAACAAGAATGTCGCCGTGCCGATGATGACCGCACCCTGGCAACAGGCGGGCCACTTTGCACGCACTGCTTTACACCTCCACTCCACTCCACTCCCCCCCCCCCCGCACTCTAGGCTCTCCAGCGACACGCCGCGCCACCCCTCCAGCATCCGCAGTGCGACGGGTGGAGGCCTCGATGACGGGGACGGGGGAGGGGCACAGCAAGGAGCGGGGGACGCGTAATGAACAGGCTAGACGCGATAAACCGAGTGCCTCTCAGTGCATCACAGGTAGGAGAGGAATCATAAAATACAGGCCAAAAAAAAAAAACTAGAAAATAGGGGAAAAAGGGCCATTTTCCGTGCATGGGTTGTTGCTGCGCAGAGCGTGGGAGTCTGAATAACAGCGTAATGGACTCTTTATCCGCTGCTTGTTTGGAAACTCGCATTCGCTCCCCGGCGCTGACAGGCTTCCGTTTCTCTCCCGCTCCCGCGGGGCGCACAGAGACAGAGCGCCGCGACGCTGATAGCCGCGCGCGACTCCAAGTTGGCCGCGGTGCCGTGCGCTGCTGCGAGATAAAGGGGCGCTCGCACGCGAGTTTTGATTCACCACTCCAGCTCCACTCCAGCACCGCTTCCTTTTTGCCGCAAAACTTTGTGCCTTTTCCCCGCCGCCCGCATGGCTGCCTGCTCCACCAACCACGATCCAGGTCCCTTGGGCTCCAAGCCAAAATCCTCGATTACGGGGACAGAGCCGAGGAGGGAAAAAAATTTAAACCTCGGCTACGGCCACGACCATCGGCGCGGGGCCTGATGGTGGCGGCAGCGGCTCGTGCGACAACGCGGTTAAACCAGGTCAACTGTCAGAACAGGAGGAGGAGGGAGACGAGAAAAATCTGCGTAAAACGTAACAATGGAAGGCGCCTGACAGAGTAGGCGGCAATAACACTCCGCCGCGGGACGGGCCTGCCTACCCCGTCAGGGGCTCTGGAGCTGTACCCCGCGTGTCAGGGCCCCTGTAGGCAGGCCCGTCGCGCGGTGGAGTGTTCGTGCTGCCTACCCTGCCAGGCGGAGCGAGACGCGGGACTAAGCAGGGAGGCGGTGCGCGACGGGCCTGCCCACCAGGCGATGTGTTATCCGCCCCGCCCAGCCCCGCCCCGCACCGCTATGCGGCAGTAACCGGCGACACAGCACTCGCCCTAAACAACCCACCAGCATAAATCCATTTTCAGCCTCATCCCTCGCGGCCTGGGCCCTGCAGCCTTCCCGGCGGCACAGAGCGTCCAGGCCGAGGCAGCTTACGTCCTCTTTACGGCACGGCCTCGATGACGCCCTTGCAAACAGGTGCGGCCCGGAGCGAGAACTCCCAGGGGGCTCTCAATAGTTGAGGCCGGCCCGCTGGACCGCAAGGACGAAAGGGTCCGCCCTACACCAAGGGCGCCCGCACCGCACAGTGTAGCGGACAGGCCCACTGTCCAGTCAGCACTCTCTTTTTTACGGGAGCGACACGTGCGACAAGGATTAGCCAGACCGGCCCTGCCACGGGCTTAACGTCCCGGGGAGAGAGAGAGAGAGAGAGAGAGAGAGAGAGAGAGAGAGAGAGAGAGAGAGAGAGAGAGAGAGAGAGAGAGAGAGAGAGAGAGAATGAATCCATTAATTGCTGCGCCCCACCGCGCCACCGAGTCGTATAAAATGATGAGTCGTCAATGTGCCAACAAGGCGGCCGCCCTTCGGATCCCATTCCCCCCCACCTCAGTCTCAGGACAGAGCGCCTTTGGCAAAGTCGCAGCCAAATTTACGACTCCGCCTTTACTTCCGACCAGCAGCCACGCGCGCGGGGGACAACGCCGCGCCGCCAAGCCCTCCATCATGGCGATGGGCGCGGCGCGGCACAGTGGGCCAGCAGCAGCACCCTGGCCCGGCGCCCCGGAGCCAGCGGCGCCAGACTGGCTGCCTGCTGGGCTGCCTGCCTGCCTGGCTGTTCCGGGGGTTGTCCGCATATTTATCTCGGTTGCGCCAAGGCCGCAGCCCCGGCAAAGTCAGGGGGAAGGAGGGGAGAGAAAAGGTAGAAAAGGTAGACGCGGACGGGGTCGTCTGCTATGGACCCAAAGGAACACCGCACACACGCACACACCCCGCGTTCACTGCGCACGGCGCCCTGCTGTCCACGTATCAAAGAGATAACACGTGCCACGTGCCGCACAAAAAACAGCGGAGAGAATGCTGACACCGCGCGAAATGGTCTGCGTGTGTTTGTGTGCGTGTGTGTGGCAAGGTCACACCGTCCACGCACGCGGGAAGCCAGATGACGCACGCGCAGAGGGGGGGCTGTGACCATGGGAGGCAAAAGAGGGGGTAACAGGTTAGCGAGATAATTTCAAACTAACCAAAATTTCAATTCTCATAAGTGCAGCTCCATCTCTTACGTATTCGCCGCGACTCAGTGACTCCCGGCGCGCTGCGTGAGCCGCCCGACTAGTCTCGACCGCCCGCCAACAACGCCAGATGCTGGAGGGGAGGGGGGTGGGGGAGCGACGCGGCGTTGCCGGATCGTGCGTGTCCGAGCGTCCCAGCCAGCTCGTCTGGCCAGCTTGCCTTGCCAGCCGCCTCGGCTTCGCCCGCCCCCCTTCCACTCCACTCCACCCGGCTGCGCTCCGCGCTGCGAGGCTGCAACGTTGCCACGCCAACAATGCCAGACGCCTGGGGAGAGGGGGAGCGGCGCGGTGTTGCCGAGTCGTGCGTGTCCCAGCTGGTCGGGCGCTCGGGCAAGGTAAGCGGCCGGCGGCCGGCCAGAGTAGTACAGTAGACAGCCGGAGACGCGCGAGGAGGCGAGCGGAGTGGAATCGGGAGGGGAGAGGCTGCTGACTGAAGCAGCCGCAGTATAGCGAGGCCGATTTAATTTAAAACGCATTCGCCTGTGTAAGCCTCGGAAATCCAAATTGATTCAGAATAAGGCCTCGTCGTCCTGTCTGTGTGGGTGCGAGAGAGACAGAGATGACAGTGAATCGGAGTGCTGGACCGGTCGATGGTCGACAGGGCACGCAGCGACACCCCACGGCGAACTGATTCCGCAGCGCGTCCGTCTCTCTCACCCACGCGGGACGGGCAGCAGTGCGAGCGAGACGACAGCGAGGGCGCCGCGAGCACATCGGCAACGCGGCACGCAGGAAGCCTAAGCCCCGGGAAAAGCAAGGGGCAAGGCCAAGCGGCTCAATTTCACAGTTTGTTATTCCCTGCAGCGTCCCCGCCGGGCCCTCAATGCCCTCAATAATGGGGCGGGCGGGGCGCTAGGCCCTACCCTGCCGTCCTTGCGGCCCTGACTGCATGGCGGACGTCCCGCGCGACCTTTCAGAGGAGCACAGCGGTTGTCGCTGCGGGCTGCGGCGGCCAGGGCCGGAACCAGAGAGGCCCAAAGGACTGCCCCAACGACCCGGACGAACAGACAGACCACAGTCAGACAGACAGAAGGCCTGGCCGCCGCACGAGGAACCTCCCGCAAAAGGCATTCCATGATTGACCTGCCCGCGTTCGGGAAGCCGAGAGATTTTCCGGCGGCGGGGCTTTGGCACTGGAGAGCCTTGCAAGATGAATGGCCGCCACAAGTACGTGTTGACGCGAAGGAAGCCGGCGAGGCGAGCGCCGGAAGCACCGCGTGGCGTCGCGGTCCCGGCACGCGCATCGCGGCGCCCCACCACTCAGCGAGCAGCGACTGCAGGCCCATTCCACAGCGCTTCGTCGCACACTGTCGCGTTTCTACAGCCCTATGGAGCATTGTGTCTTCGGCCCGTCAAGCCGTTTTCCAGCGCGGGTAGCGATCTCCAGGACAACGGCGGTCGTGCGTTTTATCCTTTCCATTTTCCTGGGCGGAGCGCGACTAACCCCGCGGTGGATTACGGCATCACCGCGGGAGAGGGAGAGGGGGGGGGCATGGGACGCCGATCCATCAGGCGCACAAAGCCTGCCGCTGAACACCGCCAATAAACGCGCGGAAACGCGAGCCGCGCTGCGAGCATTGATACGCACACCGGCTCGCCCGCGCCAATTGGCGCGGAAATGACGAAAACGAAACCAGCGTCGACAAAAACAATAACCGAATGCACCATCACGTCTCCATCATCGCTCGCATTATTTCAGCGTGAAAGCCGAGCAGAACCCTTTCTCCCCTCCCAATGTGTCTCTCGCAGGCGGCGTATATCGCGCGCGCCACGCGACAGGTATCAAAAGCGACGACAGCTAACGGGGCCGCCAAATCTGGCAGCAGCCGCGCCGCGCCACCGACATGCAGTAGTGTGCCTCCGAGCGCAATATGGGCCGCACGGCCGGGGCCCCACCGCCATCAAAGCAACGCGCCGCGCCGTGACCAAACACGCAGTCTCTCTCGCACTCGTGGGGCGTCCCGTACGGGTGCGAGAGAGACAGCGCGAGAACACAGTGTGGGATCGCTCTGCTGGGCGGGCCTTGCGGCCACGTCGCCCCAACCCCGGGCCGGGCCACTAGGGGCCCAACACCGTCAGCACTCCTCGGCCACCTGGGCGAGCGAGCGGCCGTCTCGCAGACGCGGATGAACAAACAGAGCATCAGCAGCTCGGCCGGGAGGAGACGCCACCGCGTTGCCTGCCGGTGGTTGGGGCCACCCAACTCAGACTGTTAGCCGCGGGTCTTGCATGCAACTTCCCCCTCCCCGTCCCACACTCGGCGCCCCGCGGCACCCCGCCTATTTATGAGGGCCAAGACGCTCTCCTGCTCCTGCATTCTTCATTGCGGGGCGGCGGAGAGCGCCGCCTCGCCCCGCCTCTTAACGAGCTCACGGGCGTCAGCGCGCAGCGGCGTCCTGCCAAGACTCGCCCCAAGGTGCGCTACAACAGCGCCGCCGCTCGCCGAGTTTCTCATACTCGGCCCATAACTCGCACTACACTCTGGGGGACGGCCGGGGGAGGCGTCGCCGAGGCTTTCAGCGCAGCGCGGCCCAGCGCGGCGATGGTGTTGGCGTCCCTCTCGCACCCCTACGGCCTACGGGGCGCCCCCCAGGCCAAAAGCCAATTACCGTGCAAACAATGACGACCCGCGCGGCACCGCGGCAGCAGGGCCGCCGATAAACCGCGTCATAAAGCGCAGCGTCGCGCCTCGCCGGGACGCAGCGCGTTTTTAAAACTTTGCGATGTCACGTCGCGGGGCGGCGCCACGGCGAGACACTAGACCGCCTAATGGCCGATGGAGGGCCGGACTGTGTGTCACGTCCACGTCGCGGCCCTCGTTAACCGAGCAGGACGCCGACCGGCGGCGCCCTGGGGAAGGAGTGGCGGCCAGCGCCGGAATAATCCCACCCAAAACGAGCCCCTTGTGGGGCGGGGCGAGGAGAGGCGGGGCCCACCCTTCTTATTTACACAAACCACGCACTTACACCACTCGTCTGCAGGCGAGGCGGGGGAGGGTGAGGGGGAGGGCTGGGGCGACAAGCGCAGCGTGCCCCTCAACGCATGGCTAGGGGTGCGGCTTCGGCTGCCAGTCCCGCAGAGAGGCCGGCCCCGTCCTCCAGGACCGCCGGCAGCGCGGCGATGACCCTCTGGAATGCTGCAAACCCAACGCAGGGCATCTTTGGAGCGCCCTGGAATTTTCTCAAGCACCGCCGTGCAGCCCTACAGCAAAGCGGCGAGCACGCAATCCATGCCGCCGCAGAAGGGCCTTCTAAGGGTGCGTGGCGGGAACCTCATACCACCACGGAGCAGCCCTTGTTGGCCACACACAGCGCCGACGAACAGACGGGCATGACAGACCAGTCTGACTGACAGACAGACAGACAAAGAGGCAGAGGGACGGGTAAGCGACCACTGCTCACGTCGGCGTCCCTATTGTCTCCCACTCCAACCCGTCAGTCCCGCACGTCGAGTAACTTCAAGGCCCGCCTCTCCCTGCCTGCACCTCGTGGAAAGCACCAGTTCAGCCGCCTGCCCTCCCCGCCCCGCGGCTGGACTACCAAAACGAGAACTCTATAATCAAAGGGTCCGCTCCGCGCAACGGCATTTATATCCCGCCCCTTTACAACCGCCTGGCTGCCCCCCACCCCCAGAACCGGCCCCCCGAACCAGCCCCCATGAGGTCAATTGCACGGCTCGCTACTGCCCCTGCAACGAGGCACGACCGCTTTAAACGCAGACGCCGTGCCTGCGGGTGGGGTGGGGTGGGACGGCAGCCAACCTCCAGCAGCAACCCCCCAAAAACAGGGAATAAAGCGGCAAAATAATGAACTCCACTACAAAGCCACTGGATGGCCCCACGCGGCGGCCCCCTTCCAGCTCCTCCAGGGCCTCGCTCCAGGGGGCGGAGGTGCGCTCGCCATCAGCACCGCGTGCATGATTGATTCCATTCCTATCCGCTTCCGCGACGAGACAGAGACGGATTCGCAGGAGGGCCACCCTTGGCTGCCCCGCCTCCAAGCAAGGGCCCGGCCAGTCGGCGCGCCGGGAGGGCAGCACATTCGTTCAAACCGAGTGCAAAACGAGAAGCGGGTCGAGGGGCGCTGCCCTCTGCGGGGGACGTGGCGGACGGGGCGGACGGGCGTGGCGGCCGGGCGTGGCGCGGCGAGGGTGCGACCACTGTTTGTCGCACGCAAATATAACCGTCCACCTCACGGGCCATTCAAGCAAGAGCCGTGCCGTGCTAGAACGCAGGAGACCGCTTTCGAAAAGAGAGAGAGAGAGAGAGAGAGAGAGAGAGAGAGAGAGAGAGAGAGAGAGAGAGAGAGAGAGAGAGAGAGAGAGAGAGAGAGAGAGAGAGAGAGAGAGAGAGAGAGAGAGAGAGAGAGAGAGAGAGAGAGAGAGAGAGAGAGAGAGAAAGAGAGAGGCTGGTGGTCAACTGGGCTCGGCTACCGGAATACAGCACTGATATTCGGTTTCGCTGCTGGCGCGGCCGGCTTGGCACGGCAGCAGGGAGACCTGGCCGCGACCCCCACTACACTTTCACGTTTCGAATAAAAATAGAGCCGGGGGCGGGAGGGAGAGGTTCCGCACAGAAGACGTCTGCTTTCTTGGAGCGCGCCGCCAGTGGCGTGCCAGTGGCATGCCAGTGTTGGCCCCAGCGCCGCCCCCAACACACACACTCTTTGTAAACACAATACGTGTCGACGGCGACACTTCTATCCACCGCGGGGTCAACGGGGCCGGAGGGAGGGAGGGACGGAGGGGCCGGGACCCGCTGCCAGCCACGCGGCCACGCACACCAAGGGCGCCGCGGAGAACTATCGCTCTTTCTACGGCCCGATAACGCCGCCGTCCTGCGGGCTCACTGTCTCTCTCGCACCTGTGCGCCACGCCCCATATGGGTGCGAGTGAGGAGGAGCGACGCTGTTCGCAGTCATAGCCCCGCTGGGTGCGGCCGCGGCGTGGTGGGCGGGGCGGGGCGGGGCGGGGCGGGGCGGGCCGCTCGGGCAATGCCTGCCTGGCATGCGTTGCAGGCGTTACAGGCGTGCCCAAGACCCAGCGCCGCCCGACATGCGAGGGGCCCGTCTGCCCGCCTGTTGCGGCGACCCGCTCGTCAAAGCCGTCGCCGCCGCCCGACAGGTAAAATGTAAAGAGAGGCAGCCGGGAATCGAACCCGCACCATGACAGTCATTCTAACAGTCACCACAAT
The DNA here is from genome assembly GCA_030522485.1 of Stenchaetothrips biformis. Classification (NCBI taxonomy): domain Eukaryota; kingdom Metazoa; phylum Arthropoda; class Insecta; order Thysanoptera; family Thripidae; genus Stenchaetothrips; species Stenchaetothrips biformis. Next base: position 15,782,712 of record CM060093.1, read on the forward strand.
AGACAGACAGGCGACGGAGCTCGGTTCGAAGGGAAACGGCCTCGCGGCGTGTCACACAGCAGCGGGTGAGAGCAGCGGCTCGTATCGCACTACTTTGACACGCCTAATCGAAGGCATCCAATAAAGTGAAAGAGCTTAGTGACGCAATCATGATGAGGGATCCACAACGACAGCGTATCCCTGTCGGGGAAGTCGAGGGAGTGCGCGGTTACTTATCTACGCTCGGAGTAATAGTGCCCACCTCCCCTCCGTACCCCGGGGCCCGCGGCCCAAGGCCGGCCCAGGTGGAGATAGGCGTTTCGGACCCGTAAACAAAAAAAAAGCGGTAATCACAATCAAGTACACGAAAAAATAAAAATAAAAAGTAAATTAATAAACAAGCCGATGCTGCATATGTGATTCGTCATGAAATTCGTCATCTCGCTTTGCTTTACGAGAATGCCATGGCAACTTACACACGAGAATTACAAGCTGCACTTTTCTTCCAACATATACTAAAAACCCGATGCCAAAACTTGATTTTCACTCATTTAGTTGCAACCAGGTATTTTTAGTGAATGCTCGAGTGTTTTCCTCGGCAAGGCGTTGCACGCTGGCTTTCCCTTCCAGTGCAGCACGCTGGCCGTGGCGCTGCTGCTGCTGCTGCTGCTGCTGCTGCTGGGCGCCGGGGCCGAGGCCCTGTGCTGCGGGCTGCCCCTGTGGCCCTGGGGCGTGTGCCCTGACACCAACGCGCCGGCCGTGCGCCAGTGCTGCTCCTACGGCGAGTGCAACATCTTCTGCTGCAACTGCGACCAGCCCTGCATGAGCGGCGGCGACGCCCCGGACCGCCGCGGGGACAGCGCCACCGTCAAGACGAACACAACCTCCGCCCCGGGACAAGGCCCCGGGCACGGCCTCGGCCTCGGCCGGTGAGGGACTCTCAGCCGCACTCACGGGGCGCCTGCAGCGCGACCGGCGGGCAACCCGCGCGCTCCGGCGCCACCGCGTGGCCTAACCAGCAGGCGCTCCAGCGGGCTTGACTTGAGAGGCTAGACCACACGGCAACTCTAGCTTCCGCCCCTGTTCGTGCACTCTCAGACTGGTACTGAGTTTTTGTTCAATAAAGTATTGACGTTTGTGTACATTAATGAGCTTATTGACATTTTTTATCAATTTCATCTTGACACATCTGTTAAGCTTCTTAACGAAATCCCATTAATGTGCACAAACGTCAATGATTATTAATAAAATGTCTATTGAAGGATGAGAGTGTGGACACAACTGTCCCCCAAAATACCAGCTTAAGAAGAACGAGGTATGGATACAGAAAATGACAGTTTGTGGGGGGACACTTTTCCGAGTTGCAACTCGCAGCGCCAACACTGTACACAGCACCACGGGCAGTAAAGCCCTAGCCGTGCCCCCAGGGCCTTGCCCAGGGCCCAGAGGACGGTCTCAGGAATCCGGAGTATAAATATCCCCGAATGGCCCGGCCCTTTTATCAGGATGAAACCGCGGGAGGGGAAGGTGGCGGGGCCGGCCGCATCGCCGCGCTGCAAGGAGCTCGTCAACCTAACGACATTTTCCAGATGGCGGGCGGAGATAGCGCATGCACTGCAATGCGACCACTGGGCCGCGAGCCAGCGGCCGGGCGGCGGCAGGACGCGACACGCAACGCGCGCACTGCGAGCCACCCCGCGGCCCGGCCGGCAGCACCGCCAGGATAAGGCTTTCCTTGACGACGTGGCCTGTGGGGCAGCTCGCCGACGCGGTTACGGCTCTCCAAATAAAGACTCACGGGGGTGCAGGCCAGCAGCGCCATTGCGATGGGCGCCTCGTCCCTCTCGCAGCCCCGCGCCACGAGTGCGAGAGAGACAGAGCCGCGCGGCGTATCGGCGGGGGGATCAACGCACCGCGACGACGCGACTGCCTCTGGGGCGGGGCGTGTGGGTGCGAGAGAGAGGGAGAGAGGAACACGCCCTCGGGCGGCGGCGTGACGACGGCGACTCGGGGGGTGCGACATCCGCCGTCCGCCGAGACAAATTAAATCGACTCCCCACAGAGGCGCTTTTGTGCTCGCCGACCGCCTCCAGCTGCTTTCTGCGAGAAAAGAGAATTTTCCCTCCCCTTGTCCCTTATTCTGGTTCCTGTTTTCCCATCCCTGCCAAGGGCAAAGAAAGTGGTCCGAGTGGCCCCGCGCGAACTCCCTCCCCGCGTTCTACAGGAGACAGGGCGCGGCCCCGAACGAGGCTAGGCCGTCCCTAAAAACGCAGAGCGGCCTCACGCACAGGCCCGCAGGGAGGCCCCGGCCACGCCCCCAGGTGGGGCTCGGGGTCCGTTCATGAATTCAGTCCCCATTTCGGGCCTCTCCCCCCCGGCGTGTGCCCCGGCCGTGCATGCGAGATGGGCTCCAATACGCCTCCCCGTACCGTACGGATTCGGTTCGGCCGTTAAACAGCCGTTCGAAGCAAGACACTAGGCGCCTGGAGACTGGAGCGCGGCGCGAGCAGCACCCTGATTCCGAGCCAAGCGGCCAGTCGCTCTGTCTCTCTCGCACCCAGACGCACCCGCCTCACGAGAGCGACAGAGACAGCGCGACGAAGGTGGCTCTCGGAATCAGTCTGCTGTAGGCTCTCCTCCATTATTCATTGCCCTCGCCCTTCGCTTTGCGCTGCACCACTCTTCCCTTCAAAGAGGCGCGCGACGCCGCGGCGGACCCGGCAACCAACCGTCGCTCTGCCTCGCTGGCAGCCCTGCGCGGCGTCCCATGCGTGCGAGAGGGACAGAGCGACGGAAGCGCACCGGGACCCGCCTGCTAGGCCCGGCTGGCCCGGCCCGTGCCACAATCCATCCTCCCCCAAGGACGCCAGCGCGGAGGCAACGAGGACGCGGCGAGGACGCCTTCCTGCTCCATCACGGCAGATTGGGCCCAGCGCAGCGCAGCGCGTAGGAAATCGGGTGGAGAGGCTCTTGTCAACTCACGCGCGGCCACTTCCCTTCCCAGCAGGGCCCGGCAAGGCCCGGCAGGCCGAGGGGGCAGCGGTGACACAGAGCGGCTGATGGTGCGGCTCGCGGCTTAGGATAGCGGCACTGTTATTCAATGAATGTGACGTCATATTCGTTAGAATATGACTTTTGTCACGTTCGTTTCAATTGGATGTCACATTCGTTTGAACGTTGGTCCACGTTCAAACGAATGTGACATCCTTATTTAACGGCCGTGTCACGTCCCAACGAATGTGACATCGTATTCAAACGAACGTGACAAAATTCACATCGTAACGAATATGACGTCACGTTCTTTGAATAACAGTGTACTCATCGGCCCAACTTGAGAACCGGTAGGGAATGGCTGCCCCCTCCCTTCCCCCTGTTTCTTCCAGGGCATGCGCTGGGCACTTCCCCACAACTCGCAAAAAAAAAACTTACACAATTAATTTTAGTTTGCTGGGAGTCGAAAGGCGTTCTCTCGTACAGAAGATTTCGTCATATAGACATTAGTCAAACGAGTGGGAGGGCTACGTGCCCGAACCAGCTGAAGCGCGTGAGTGTGTGTACGTGATGTGGTCGTAATTGTGTCAATGTCAAAATTCGGTAATGGTGTCAACCTGTTGGACCCCGCTGGCGCTGGCCGCGGCGCGCCGCGGCTGGACATCGGTTTCCTCTCGCAGCGCGCCACGCCCTGGGAATGCGGCAGATAATAAGGCCGCCAGTGACTCTTCCCTCCGCGACGCTGAGTCGTCTGCTATGAATAGACTGTGTGATTGGCAGCCCTGCGGCAGTGTGTGTGTACGCACTCCGAGCGCCCATAACCTCAACCATGACGTTTCGTAACCCCGAAAACGGTCTGTCCACGCCGAAGGGGGCCGCTGCGTGCGCGGCGGCCTGCACGACGGCCTCGGTGGCCACCTCCGCGGCCACGGCCCGGACCTGCGAGCCCCGCCGCGGCGCGGGTCGGAGTGCGCGCGGCCACCGGAACATGTAAACAAAAGGTGCGGTCTGGCTCTGGGCGTGCGGCACCACACTGCCCTTTTCCTCACCTGTCTCGTGTTTGGCAGTGACAACAGCGCCGTCAGCTGGCAGGCTCGTCTTCGCTCACGCGCGAAGAGCACGCACACGCGGGCGAGGGCGGCGTTGGGGGCCATTTCACATCACACTCACACTTGGCACAAGCAGAAGCAGGGCCTGGCGCTGCGCTGTCTGCCTGTCCCTCGGCCGCACTGTTGGCAGCGTCCGTCGTGCGCCGCGTCGCGGCCGGGCCACTATCGGCAGGGCGAGGCGAGGGGCGCGCTCGCTCAACGCGTTCGGTTCGGCGCGTTCGTTTGGTTTGGTTTGATCTCGCGGTCCGCCGGCGAGTCGCGGGCGCGTCTCGGCCTCAGAGGGGTGGGGCGCTGAGGGGTGCGGCCGGTGGGCGGCGCTGGGCGTGGGCGGCGAGGCGCGCGCACCCTCTATCCACGCCGGACTACCAGCGACTGAGTGAGGGGCCGAGGGCCGAGGGGTTGGGGGTGGTGCCCCGCCGTGCCGCCCCGCCGTGCCGCGGCGACGACCTGGCGGCGGGGGCCTTTAGCCGGCGTCCGCGAGGGGGCGCCACCCTACAGTGTGCCCCTTCCCCCCCCCCCCCAACCTTCCCACCCATCCCCAAAATTCAGCCCCATCAGCTACCAGGACTTCCCTGATGTCATGCAGGTTTGAAATTAAGTGCTACTAAATGACGTCCTTTAAAACAGGATTATTATTGTGGGAAGTCACACGACCATATAACATATAACACAGACAGAAAAACATGAGTAGACTTCTGAAAATTGTACACTTGTCAATTGATTGGCGACATTTTGCATCACATTTGTCGATCTCTTCCCCTTTTCCCTCCTTTTCCCCCTTTGGCAGCTCTCTTCTCTTCGACCTTCTGCATTTTGGTAAGAGTCTTGAAAACTTCACGTTTAAGCACCTTCTGACGACGGGCTTTCCCATACTCTTCCATTTCTTTCTTCTTCTTGAGTTCTTCTATTCGAGCACTGGTTGCCTTCTTGGCCAGTTGTTGTTTATGTCCATAATTGGTTCTCAACATAGTCATCAGATTATCAACCTAAGGAGAATAATAAAAGTTAGATTTTTAACACAGAAGAAAGTTAACTATGATTTTATTTATCTTGGTTACCTTTTGCTCGTGTGCTTCTCTGACAACAGCAATACGCTGACTCTCTATACTAGGACCAGCCTCATGCCTGTGTTTGGGTTTATCACGATATGGAAGTTCTTTCTGCAATGCTCGGGGAATGACTAAGGGTCTGAACACCTTGGGCTCACGTGCAATTGGCTGTCAAAGAGAAAAAATATGCCAGATTTATATTTAAGAAAAGAACACAGTTGACTTTTCTCTGTAAAATCATCACAACACGTTAATTTACTTACAGTATACTGACTGTCCTTATTAACATCTCCTCGGATTCCACGTTCCCTCTTAAGCTGTCCAGTAGTTTTCATGCCCTGCCATTCATTTTTCTTTTCAGGAGGTAGTAATAATGATGTTACAGGATTGTATAGCTGTGGCACATCCACCTTGTACCATGTGCGGCAAAATACAATATCTGGAAAATTTTATTATTATTATTACGTTGTGGAGTCTATTTAAAAGCCATTTGTTTTTCAATTTTATGAAAACAATCTGGCTTACATCAAAACTTACCACTAAGTTGGATTTTGTCTTCAAATGTAGCCCTAAATACACCTTCTGGTTTGGTGCAGGCTTTCTTAATTTGACCTCTTATTCCTGACACTGTTTTAATTTTGGCTCCTTCAAAACGAGCAACTTCTAGAGAAGATGTAAACATATCTTTAATAAAAGCAGTCTTCTTGTATATTTTCATAGGAACACCAGTAAGTTTTAATTTCTTGGTGATTTGCGTGGTCTTGTCCTGCTCTACAACAACCCCAGTGGCTGCTATTCTAAATCCAGCCTGAAAACAATTTTGTAAAATTGACTCATTAAACAAAGAGAAAATATAGACAAGGAAAATCATCATGTCGTTGAAGTATGCTTACCGCTCTTGAGGCAACATCTTGGAGAGCTAAAAATCCAGTTGTTTGAGGAGTTATAGGACCCCAAAAGTGACCCATACATGCAACATGTTCTGGAGTGTACTTGAGCATTCGCTGTCGCATATTGTCTTCCTGCTTGGCAAAAACTGGCAAACTCTGGAATCGTCTCCATCCCATCGATATAATTAATGGATCACGATTTTTAAGAATTCGCTTATACCACCGATGCTTTTTCATTCGAACCTAATATAACAAGGACAAACTTCATATAAATCTGGCTGGATATTGTCATTCTTAACTAGTATGCTATTTTCCTTACCTGCACATATCCTATGTTTTCTTCACCAGTGAGGAGACCACCAACTATCAAAGGATAAGCAGGGTCAAAATGTTGGACAAGTTCACATGGAACTTGAGCTAACTCAATTCTAACATACATGCCGGCCCTGAAACCTTCAAGCTGAACGCGAAGGTCATCATCCAACCCTTCAAATTCGGATTTATTTAGCTGAAATGAGACCAAAAATATGTACAAATTAAAATTTAATTACTGATGCAGCACTTCACCACTTCTAAAAAAAAAAACAAAAAAAACTGTATGTATTTATTTGTAAGTATTTTTAAACAAGGCATACCTGAGCTTGCTGATTGACTTCAGCCTTCAGTTCATCATAAAAAGATTTACCTCCCTCCTGTTCATCATATTCTGCATTAAACCTTTCTTTCAGCTTCATTTTTTTGGCCATTATTTCTTTTTTATCCATAGGCTTGCTTGGCTTCTTTGAACCTGCGATTATTTGGTGAAGCATAAAATGAAACAATAACACAACAACAGCAAAACTTTTTTAGATAAGATCATTTTCCTTAAACCTCACCATCTCCATCTTTTTCAAGACCATCCTCTTTTTTGGAGCCACCGAACTTCTCCCCAGTTTCCAAGTCCTCAAAATCACCAAACATTTCATCATCTCCATCACTGGCATCATCTAGTTTCAGTAGCTCCTCGGCATCTTCTGATTCTTTCCATTTACCAGTGACAAAGCAATCACGAATCAAATCTCGTACCTAAAATGTAAGTCATTGATTATTTTTTGAGAATGGCGGTGATCAATTTTGATATAGGATTCCAAAAGAACTCACATCTTGTTGACTCCAATCTCTAACTAAATTTAGAGGAAAGCGGGAGCAATCCTCAGCATTACATGTGTTTCTTGATTCCTGACGCTGGTGTTGCTTTTGGCTTACAACTCGAAATAGACCACCAACTTCTTCACTATCAGACTCAGATTCATCTCTCTTCATTTCATTGACTTTTCCTAAGATAAATTTGAATAAATATTGAGATTAATCAACTTTAGTTAATACAGAGAATAAATAAAACTGCACACAGAGTGTAATCCAAAATCACCATACCATAGACCATTTTCCACAAATTTTGAGTGCTGGCTTGTCTTTCTATGAATGCATCAGCTGCCTTTTGTTGAAGATTTGATTTCCAGCGGATGGAATCCTCTTCTGCTAAGGCTGCAGAGCCACCATTTGCACTAGTGGATGGGGGGTGCTCTTCATTATCGCCCAGGACACTTCTGTCGCTCTCGTCTTCATCCTCAGATAAGTCAGAATCTCCACCAAATTCACTTTCACTTTCGCTCTCATCACCCTTTTCATCATTGCTACTCTGAGACCAGTCTTCCTCTTCATCAGAAAAGACAGCAGAAGGTTTATCATATCCTCCTTTTTCCAGCATGGACAAGGCATCAGCAATTTTACTTCTGATGTCTGAACTTCTGTCTTGACTGAGCTTGGTATACTGCACGTCACTCTCTTTGATAGGGCGAATTTTTTTCCCATCATTAAACACTATTTCTTCATCACTGTTATCATCAATATCTTCTTTGGATTTCTTGACCCTTTTGGAAGGTTTTTTAAGCAAAGATGCTTGTCCTTTGGATATTTTTCGTTTTTTAGAGTGAGTGCCTTCTTCTTTTTCTTGCTTTGTGTCCTCCTCACTCTCGCATCCAAAATCTTCACCAACAGTCACTGTGTTCTTTCTTCTCTGGCAATTTTTCCCATCTTCCACATCTTCCTCTGTGAAATCATTGTCATATACCTCTTCATCATCTAGATCCAGTTTGTTTTCTTCATCAGCTTCGTCACCTCCGTCATCTTCGTCGTCATCATCATCACTTTCATTTTCATCTTCACCAACATCAACTGGAAATAAAACTCTTCTACGTTCTCTTCCAGTTTCATCAGTTATTACTTCAAACTGGCGGCCCGTGGCCTTAGGTCTAAAAAAATTATTTTAACACAATTAAATTTTATAAGTTAGGAATGTTCAGAATAAACCAACCAAGACATGCTAGTAGTTACTCACTGTTCCAATTGGTCTCCTGTTATGGGCTTTGCGTTGCTAAACAGCTGCAATTCACTGTGTTTCATTTTTTCATCAAGAGTTTCTTGTGTTTGAAGTATATTACTAACAAGCTCTCGCTGGGCATGCCTGTCTTCATTGTCATTCTGTAAAAACAATCAGTTAGAGAGCTAACAGCGTACAAAAAGCGCCTTAATTAATTTCTAGAAAACAAGCGCAAGATATTTACCTGATGAGAATAAGAATGGCTGCCACCAAGATCGACATATACAGCATCCTTGTCATAAACAATACCCCCCACACCAGAAAATGGGGCGTAAATGAACTTGTCTTTTTCTCCTAGGCTACGTTTCTTTACTGTCTCAGGCAATGGACATGGATCCGGCAAATATGATACATCAGCGATGCGTAAATCTCCACAGCCTACAGATAAAAACAATAGGACACTCAAATATATGACCAAACCAAAAAAATAAAATTTAAAAAGCACAAAACAAAAACTTAAGATCACTAACCTGGAACATGGACCATACTTTTCTTATTGAGGGGAATTCCCCTCATATACCCATACAAGCAAACAGAACGATCGACCTTGGCATTTAATCGTATTTGTTCTGGTGGAGTGACATCTTCCATACGATCCGCTACAAGTTTAAAAATTAACAGTTTAAAACAGATTACATTTATATAATTGATACAGTGTTTCAATGTTTTTTAAGGCTACGATATAAGCAATTTACCAACTAAGTAAGGATGAGTGGAGCGCCATTGTAGAGGCCGAAACTTCATAACTGATATAAATCTTCCCAAATTCTTCACTTCAGTCCTCAAATATTGATCGTGTATCTGTCCTGATAAGTAAAATAACTTAGCACCATCATAAACCTCAGTCCAAAATCTATGTTTCAATTCTTTTTTGGTCCTCTTCAACTTGTCTGCTTTCTTTATCATATCTAAGTGAGTCAGCACACCCATTATTCTTGGCATTCCGTGGACCTGTTAAAAAAGTTTATTTTTAAATAATGACAGTTTAAAAAACTACACAACAAATTTACTCAGTCGAGCAACAGAAAATTTGGTTACCTGGCAAATATTCAGGAATTCAAAGATTTCCATCTCAAACCCAAAAGAGGCGTCAATCATAAGGAGAACTATATCCGCAACCTTTGCTAAGTCAATCATACAGTTAATATCATTGTTGCACTCCATAATTGTTAATCGGCGCTTTTTTCCTGCACAAGAAAAGTTTTTGAATAAAGCAGTGTTAAAAAACCTAAAAAACTTCTGTGTATGACCTTATCATACCAGAAACTATGGTGACGGGCCCTCTAATCTCTGAAAGCGGTTGACGAGTGAAGTTTCTAATAAGAGCGTGGATCAATGTGGTCTTTCCAACTTTAGGGGGTCCAACAACAGCAATCATGACTGGTGGAGGTTGAAGTGGAGCTCGGTCAACCAATGGAATGTGCTGCTTCTTGGTCTGAAGGTCCTGACCTCTACAAGTAAAATATTGATAAATAAGAAGAGTGCGTAAAGATGAGAGTGGAGAAAGAGGCCACAAGACCAGCTGTTAGGCATACCGTCTGAAACGTCGTTCCGTCCTGATGGTAGAGTTGAGAGCAAATGCTTTGGGGTTGCGTTCCTTGTCAGGCCTGTCACGAAATTTTACTTTACCATCTTCTGGTTTATCAAGACCATCTTTTCCCTTGGTCTTATTCTTCTTCTTCTCAGCTTTACGTCCTGCAAATTTCAAAGGAAAATGTCATGAACAGTGATCAACAACACGTTAGATGTTAGGAAGAGAAATAATGTATAACTGAGACAAAATAACTAATCATCACCTGCACGCCTCTCACGATGAGATTTCTTTTTATCATCTGGGATTCCCCCATCGTCTTTTGCCATCTTCGTGCAACACAAGTATTTGGGGATGGACTCACAATACTAGTTAACCTCGACAAGACGCAGTTCGCCAATAAAGATATTTTGAATCTATGACGACGATATTGTTACCGTGATCCGGTCCCTGAGTGACAGCAAAGGAAGCTCGTTATTGAGACACACTAATGAATGTCATTGTTGTGGCTTATTCATGAAGTTACAGCCGGTCAATAGTGTGTTTTCACCCACATGGTGGTCCAGCACTTCCACAACTCCACAACAAAGTCACGAACGAGGGTGAGGGGGGAATCGAGGGGGGAAGAGGGTATGAGGGTATGAGAAACTTAACTTTACTACCCAATTTTGCATAGTCGTCGTTGTAAATCTGACCAATCAGAGACTACCTTGTGTCATATGCAGACGTACAAACTTGAAACGCTCAAATATCTAGACATTCCTCACGACTCCATATTGCACATTCCGTCACTAAATGATAGTATATTTTGTTTACAACCTCATATTCCGTTCAAAACTTTTCAAGGTCACTCTAAGATTTATTTTTTTATGAATGATAACTCTGCTAACAAACTTGCATTGGTGCCAGAAATCGTGTCGTCTGTTATCCGGCCTGCTGCAAATAAACTTATCCATGTCAGACAAATTTCAGTCAGTGAACGAATAAATGAAATGATAAGATCGCTGTTTTAATTGTTGAAATGTAAGTCTAGCATCATCTCAGCAAGTATTGGTTTCGGAGACAACTTGTGAACAGCTCTCTGTCCCTTTTCTCTGTAGCAATGACTTGCCCGTCAAGTACATTGTACCCGGCTGCTGTTATGTCTTTAATAGTCTCTAATTCCTCATCGTAGTGTTGCTGTCCAAAGTCATATAGAATTTTTTATTTTAGACATTATTTTAATTTATTCGATCCATTTACTTTTCTTCCGTGGCCGTAAGTATTGTGTTTCCAGTGGGAACATAACCTACGCAATCTTTGCTTACTTTTTTGATATGAAGTATTTGTTTCACGAATCTATTTGGAACATCAGGATAGAAATGTCTCAATCCCGTCCAGCAATTACTCTCTATGGTTATTCTAAATTCTGCTGCCTTACTGTTACTCTGCTTCATATTGGTGAATCCATCTCTTTTGGCAGATGACTGTAAACCTGTGGGTATTTGTCGCTTTGGCGGCTATCCTACCCAATGCTCTTCACACCGCCTCCCCAGCAAAGAAACCCAAGTCTGTAACAACATTAATAAACTCAAAATGGGAAGCCACTCCGTTTGTTCTCGAGATTGCAGAGTACCTAGCAGAGGAGAACCGGGATAGTATGTGGAGCTTTATAGATGAAGTCAGCTCTCTTTCAACACCATTAGTAGAACAAGGTATGTAACTATGAGTTATTTCACGCGTCTCTTCTGTATGCCATTATTTTAGTGAGGGCTATTTTAACAATGTCTAATTTTTGCCACAGGATCTGACCAAGTAGTTTATGACAAATCCCTTGCCATAGCTAATCGCTTCATTTCAAAAACTCAAATTCAGCTCATGAAGTTAGCCTTGTCACTGCATATATATGCTCCAAAGGTTGAAATGTACTCTCAGATGGCCAGAGAACATGGCCTTGTCGACAAGGGTTGTCCATGTGGTGCCTTATGGAATGGGAAACTCTATTGCCATTCATCAGAACTTGAGGCCATGATTGGCAAAGAAACTGTCCATGTATGTCTAAGTTGCTCTTTTTTCTTTTTCTTTTTTCATAAGTTGCCTTTTATCATTTTCACTTTTGTAAACTTTGCAAATCTATTTACTTCTATAGCCTTCAACCAATACCAAAGGTGGTGAAACATACAGAGTTGACCACCATTATCCTGGTTCGGAAAATAGGAGCTCAGTGGTCATTTTGTATGGAGAAATAGGAACATCTGAATTTTCACAGTTCCACAAAGTCCTTAAAAACCAAGCTGTTGAGGGTAAAATAGGATATGTTTTAAGACATTATGTTAAGGTAAGTTGAAAGGGAGAGGACAGTGAATATAGAAGTGTATTACATTAGCAACATGACCCTAGACGAAAAAATTGTCTCACAATGTCAACTTTTGAATTTTTATCTTGAATTATAGGAAAGGCCCAATCGACGTCTGCGTCTCTCGGGGTACGGAGTCGAATTGCAGATGAAATCAACAGAGTACAAAGCTCAAGATGACACTGAAGTTAAAGGAGGTTCTGAGGGAGAGTCTCAGGAAGAGAAAGAAGATGAAGAAATTGAAGGATTTAACTTTAATACACTCAAGTATGTTAATTCAACCAGCTCAACTTAATTTGAAATTCTAGTCGGTTAGTTTGACAGTCTTTTCTTGATTTCTTTTAGAACTCTGTACCCAGATAAAGTAGAAAATTTGGACAAGTTGAGACAAAACCTCCTTGAGTCAAGTAATGAGATGGCTCCATTGAAAGCATGGCAGTTTCAAGAACTCAGTCTGCAAGCAGCAGAACGGATTATGAGCTCCCCTAAAGAGGAAGCTCTTCACGTTCTCACTCACATTGCTCAGAATTTTCCCTTGCAGGTAATTTCAATCATGTGTTTTTAGTTCTGCCTTGTTATAAGATTTCAATCTTGTCTTATTTTTAATTTTTGTCTAGGCTCGCTCTCTTGTGAGGACTGTGGTCAATCCAGAAATGAAGAAAGAGATGAAGCAAAATCAAGATCTGTTCTCTACCTCTTTAAACATTCAACCTCAAGATACTGCTATTTTCATTAATGGAATGTTCTTTGACCTTGATGTTGTTGATATGATTTCTCTTCTTGAAATCATTCGTCAAGAGCAGCGCCTCATGCAAGGACTCCATACCATTGGTATTGTAAAAGCCCTCAAAAAATTAGTCTTTGTGTAGGGCAGTTTAATGTTGATTTTTTTTTTTCTTAGGTGTCTCAGACAAACGAATGAATGCTCTAATGGCGTTAGATCTTTCGTCTGGAACTGGAGGAACAACTGAGTACGGCATTGACATAAGAGATTCGGCTGTTTTTTGGGCCAATGATATTGAAAATGACAAAGTGTATAAAAGGTGGCCTGTGTCATTGAGAGATCTTTTGAGGCCTACCTTCCCCGGAATGCTTCGAAGCATAAGAAGAAATCTCTTTAATCTTGTGATTATTGCAGATCCATCCAAGCTTGATTCCTTTCCGATATTGAAATTAGCAGAATCATTTATTCATCACCAATCACCGCTACATATTGGTGTAGTACTTGCTACAACACCTGATTCTGAAGCAACAGGGTTCACAGATGCCAGTGTAGCCCTTTTAAATGGTTACAACTATGCTGTTGAAAATGGGTCTCCAAGTGATGGCCTCAGTTTTTTGACCGATGTTTATGCTGCCATCAAAACTGAAAATCGAAATGTGAAAGTTGAAGATGTTCACAAGAAATTAAAGGCAAAGTACAAGGGAGTTGACTTGGAAGATGTATTTGGTGCTGATTCTGATTATAATACTGGCAGGAAGCTAGCAAGGGAGTTTGTGGATAGGAGTGGACTTCGCAAGTTACCCCAAGTACTCTTGAATGGAATCCCTTTGCCAGATAAGTCACTGACTGCTGATGAATTTGAAGAAGCAGTTCTCAGTGAAATTATGTCACAAACTCCAACTTTTCAGAAAGCTGTTTACAAAGGCGAGCTTCGAGACAGTGACAATGTGATTGACTTTATCATGGACAGACCAAACATAATGCCAAGGCTGAATGAACGTATATTAAATACAGAAAATTCTCAGCAAATTGATCTAATGCGGACTGTTACCAGTGTGGAGGAGTCCATCTCTCCTGAGGTATTTTCACTTCTGGGCACTTCTGATCAATCTGCACTGCTGGTTTCAACCATGCGCTATTTCTCTCCTCGCAAGCAAAGTAAGACCTACTTCCTAACAAATTGGGTTGTGGCAGATTTGTCATCTAGCTGCAACAAAGGCAGAAATTTACTGCAATCAGCTTTGAAACAAATGAAGAGCAGTGGTGTTGTGAGAGTAGGTTTTGTGGTTAATCCCAGTGATTCCAGTGGAGACAACTTACTGAACCGAGTAGCTTTGGCAGCACTGAAAGTTCTGTCTCCTGAAGAAGCCACCAATTTCATGTTAAAACTGTTAGACAACAATGATGTAGTCCAACGCTTGCTAGCTGGTGAAAAGAAACTTGCTGATTTGAAATTAAGTGGTGTTGATGTGGCTGCAATCGAAGCTACAGCTGATTCAAAACCTATCAGAGATACAATGGAGAGGCAGTCAACGTATGCTGAGCGCACACTGGGCCTTAAAGCAAGTCAATTGGCTGTTGTGAGTAATGGCCGCGTTTTGGGTGCATTTGAAGCTACTGAAGAATTCACTGTTGATGATTTCTCCCTTCTAGAGCGGCACAGTTATTCTACTCACATTGATAAAATAAAGAGCGCTCTCCAGCCTGCTGGGTCTGTGTCGTTCTTCAGTGAAGACGAAGAGGAAGATGAAACAGAACTCACAAGTGATGTTGCTATGAGAATTGTCAGTTTATTGATCTCACATCCTCAAAGCAGGTCCCGCTTTGAGATTCCAACTTTTACTTCTGACCACAGTGTCATTAATATCCCAGCCTCTAAGCCTTCTGAACCAGCCCTCCGCATTGATGTCATAGTAGATCCAGTCTCTCGTGGAGCTCAGAGAATTGGGCCTATTCTTCTCACATTACAAACTGCGCTCAACTGTCGCATCAGAGTTTTCTTAAATTCAGTTGAGAAAAACAGTGACATGCCTCTAAAGAGCTTTTACCGATTTGTTTTGGAACCTGAACTGCAGTTCACATCTGATGGTCAGTTAACTTTGGGTCCAATAGCTCGCTTTACAAATCTTCCAGAAGCACCACTTCTTACTCAGAACCTACAAGTCCCTGAAAACTGGCTTGTTGAGTCTGTGACAAGTCCTTATGATCTTGATAACATTAGGCTTGAGGATGTTGTTGGCAATGTTCATAGGTAAGCAGTTTCTATTTTTATAGTTCATTGTATGAATGCTCTTCTAAGTTAATTTATTGGTATCTAATGTGACCTGTATCCTTACAGTGAATATGAGTTGGAATATCTGCTACTGGAGGGTCACTGCTTTGAAGCCATGACAGGAAATCCTCCTCGTGGCCTTCAAATCACTCTTGAAACCGAAAATTCTCCAGTGAAAGTTGACACTATTGTGATGGCAAATTTGGGATATTTCCAGCTGAAAGCCAACCCAGGTGCCTGGGTTCTGAGATTAAGACAGGGACGATCAGCTGACCTATTTGATATTGTCAGTCATGATGGATCGGATACACCACCTAATTCAACTGATATCAAGGTTGTTATCAGCTCTTTTAGAAGTCATGTTCTTAAATTACGTGTCCAGAAAAAGCCTGACAAAATGAACATGGATTTGTTATCTGAAGATGATGATGGCAACAACCCTGGTATTTGGAATTCTATCACCAGGTTGGTGTCTAAAAGTGTCAGATATATTGTATCTTTTGATCCACTGTTACTTATCCACCATCGATTTTTTCCAGTACTTTTGGAAGTAACCAAAAACCAGGTGAAGAAGAACATGAAGAAAAGCTGAACATATTTTCCGTTGCATCAGGCCATCTTTATGAGCGGTTCCTACGTATCATGATGCTTAGTGTTTTGAAACAAACTAAAACTCCTGTGAAGTTTTGGTTCCTCAAAAATTATCTGTCTCCCACCTTCAAAGACTTTTTACCTCATATGGCTAGTGAATTTGGCTTTGAGTATGAACTTGTACAATACAAGTGGCCAAGGTGGTTACATCAGCAAACTGAAAAACAGCGAATCATTTGGGGTTACAAGATTTTGTTTTTGGATGTTCTGTTCCCTCTTGATGTTAAAAAGATCATATTTGTGGATGCTGATCAGGTAACACATTGGCTCTTTCACTTTCAATATAACAACCCTCTCCCCCTAACCCCCCAAAAAGTACTTGAACATATTTGACATTTTTCAGGTTGTACGTGCTGATTTGAAAGAACTTCATGATTTGGATCTTGGTGGAGCTCCCTATGGGTACACTCCATTTTGCGAAAGTCGTAAAGAGATGGATGGCTTTAGGTGAATATAAACAAACTCTTCAATACTGGCATTTAGTGTTGGTCTTTTTCTTAGCATGGTTTGACAAACTGCTTTTCCACCTGCACCACCAGGTTTTGGAAACAAGGCTATTGGAGAAGTCATTTACAAGGACGTCGTTACCACATCAGTGCTCTCTATGTGGTTGATTTAAAGCGATTCCGGCGCATTGCAGCTGGTGATCGCTTGAGGGGACAGTACCAAGCCCTTAGTCAGGATCCCAACAGTTTATCAAATTTGGACCAGGTTTGCACCTATTTTGCTATCTTTTGAGTTCGATTTGAGTATTTTCTTGTCTTTTCTTTCCATTTTGTCATTGTTATTGATCACCCATCATAATGTGTCCTTTCTGCAGGATCTTCCAAATAACATGATCCATCAAGTGTCCATAAAATCGCTTCCTCAAGAATGGCTTTGGTGTGAGACTTGGTGTGATGACAGTTCCAAACAGCATGCAAAAACTATTGACCTGGTATGAAGAACATTTTTAAAAGCATTGAATGACTATGAATTTTTTTATGATGATAATAATTTCCTTCCTTGTTTGCAGTGCAATAATCCACTGACAAAGGAGGCCAAACTAACAGCGGCCATGAGAATTTTACCAGAATGGAAGGGATATGATGATCGGATCAAAAAGTTGCAGCAGAAAGTCCAAAGTGACTCACTAGAGGCACATTCAGAATTTAGTCAGACACAGTCGAATGACAAATCTCATTCTGGTATGGTATAACTCATGCTTATTGTTGCTATGAACAGAAAATACAGTACAGTTCCGTTTCTAATGCTTTTAATTTCTTTCTACAGGGAAACATCACACAGAGCTGTAAAATAAACCAGCTAATACTCCCAAGTATGTAGTCCAAGGCTGTCTGGTATTTGCATCCAACTAATCCACAAGAGGTGAAGAAATTATGGTTTCTGGTGAATGATGGCAATGATGGCAATCACACTACTCTTTAGTGTTCAAAATAGGGACTATGATTTTATATGTGTTTTGTATATTCTGTAAGTATGTAGCTGTTCTTCATTGACTGCTATTTGAGTTTTATCTGCTCATACCCTATTGTATTCCATGAAACTATGAAACTAATAGGATAATTCTATATGTTAAATATCTGTTGAGTTGTGTGATGTCAAAGTGCAAGGAAAATGAAGATCTCTTTTATCTGTTGTTTGGTCTGTGCTTTAAAAGTAGTCAATTTCCTTAACAATTGTTTGTTTCATATTTCCAAACAACTAGACCATTTTTCTTTCATGGGTGTGTGATGACATGTCTTATCTTAATAATTTGTTTCAATTTTTGTCAGCCAGAGTGTGTGTTTTCCTGCATGTACCCAATGTAAATGCAGCTACTGTAGTGAGTGCCATTCATAGGAGGTGAACTTATCGTGATATTTAAGGTGTATCAATCTCGTCATTGTTTTAAAAAAAATGTGAGCAATTTGAGCACCTAGTAATTAAGAAGTTGATTTTCCTCCCAAGAACTATCAATGTTTTTACTAGTTCAATTGGTTTCTGGTGCAGACATGCCTCAAAGTGTACTCAAAGTGGCAGACAGCAATGTACTTTTGTAATTTCATCACACCTCTGATAATTTTTTTTATTGAAATGTGCGTTGGAGTGCGTTGGTTTTGTTATTGCTGCAATGCACTTATAGTGACTAGGTGATGCAGAGTCTTGTTAAAACATTTTCTACTCTTATTTTTGATTACTTAATTTATTACTGTTTTGAAAAACCAAAGTATTTAACATCTGTGGCATGTCTTTCTTCAATACTTTGACATTTTGTCTTAGCTGTCACTTTTCCATCTACTATCTATCATGATTGGCGGAATTTTTCAGGATTTTTTCTTTTGTGGTGTTGTGGAGATTCTAAATTAAATTATTCATAGGTTGTAATTTATTTTCTTACCTACAGGATATTTTGAATGTGATGCACTTAATTTTATCTGCAGGAGAAATGTGCCTGATTATTTGTGATACATTTTAATTTACACTAGTTTCATGGTATGGGATTTTGAGGATAATGGTTGTATGCCAGTCTGACTGCAGGGATGCAAACGTGTGTATCTCCCATTGTGATTTATGTGAATAAAAAGGAGAACGAATTCTCAGCACTTCATTTTCCCTTAAATTGGCTCTGCACCTTGACCTACAAAATGAAAAGTCAAATCGAAAAGTCTAGTTTGACGCTCGAACAAAAGAGCCGTAAGAACGCAGATTGATGGTAAGAGTGACAAGTACAGTCGGAGTGCCGCCACCCGACCCGACGTCCGCCAGCGGTCCCGACGCAGTCCCCTCCCTCGGCCGAGGCAATCGGGTCTCCAGTCCGGAGACTCCAGGCCCCGGCCGCCCCGGCTGGACTCCAGCGGCCGGGGGTCACAACGCACCCGGCCTCGCCTCGCACGACAGTGCACAGGCAACCTCTGGACCCTGGGCGGGGCGCTGCGTGGCGCTGAGCGTGGCCGCGCGACACCGCACCGTACCAGCCAGGGCAGCACTTTGACGCGGACCAAGTCGCCGCGTGGTGGGGTGGGGCATGTCCAGCCAGCTAGTGCGCGTGTTCGCCAAGTCCAGCCGCGTGCTCCGTGAGATGGTCGGGTGAGCCAGTGCTTCAGTCCCTGCGTGCGTGCGCGCGCGGGTCCGCGTCCGCCACCGCGTCCGCCACTATGCACGCCGACACCGAGGTGCAGTCGTCTGGACGTGCGTCGCCCAGGACCTGGCGGCCGCCCCGAGTCCCTCCGCCGACGCCGTGTTACTGGGCAAGTGCGGCGTCTACTCCATTTGTGTCCCTGCAGTGCCTCATCGAGCACGTGCCGTCGGTGGGTGCGCCCTGGCCGAGGGTGCATGCCACACCGCGCCCGGGCAGGCCATGTCCTCCTCCATCCAGACGGCGGCGCACGGCCAGCCCTCTAGGCCAGCCCGGCCGGGGAATGCCAGAGGAGGGCCCTCGTTGTCGTGGACACGGCGATAAAGCCTTTTCCTTCTCGAGCTCCTGGAAAGTGGAGAGAGATATCGGAGGAGAGCGCTCCACTCTCTTGGTGTGGTGGGAGGTTTGATAAGGAGGCTTTGTGTTGCAGGACGGGTTCGTCGGACTGGGAGACGGCCGGCCCGCGCCCCGCGCCCCGCGCCCAGCCGCCTGCTAGTTTTCTCCTCATAAACGCCAAATTATTTATGCATGTCGCTTGTGTATGTCCTGGGAGGGGAGCGCCGCGGCCGCACCTCGACGAGAGGTGCGGGTCCAGTCCCAAACGCCCCGATCTTGAGAGTGAAAGTTGCGTTGTCGCGCTGTGCATCGCGCCGGCCGTGGGCGGCCACGGAGCGGGAGGCAATCAGCTCGGGGAGGGGTCCAGCGCCTGACGGAGGCGGATAGGCAAGCCCGCCACACTCCGCTGCCGCGCGGGCCAGCCTATGCTGAGACGCGCAGGCGCTCGCGCCGCCACACGCTGTAGTACACTTGGCACGCTTCCAGGACAGGCAACCGCGGTTTGATTGGTTTACTTTCGTTTTCAGCACAGTCTGCGCGTGCGTGTGCGTGTGTGTGTGTCTAAAAAGGAGAGGGAGGGGGAATAAGGCGAGCAGGAGGGAGTCCAGGTCGAACGATGAAATCACCATTTGTTCTCTGAAATAAAGCAACAACACACCTTGCCGTCCATACAGGTGGTATTGGGCGCTATGGCGGTGCTCGCAACCACGGCGTCGGCTTTGAGCACAGTTTCGGCGCCTAGTGCACCGTCCTCCGATCGGCCGCCGGCCTCGGCGTCGATCACATCGGCGTCCACGACCTCGGCGTCCGCAACGTCCACCAGCGAGAGCCCCACCGCTGCAAGCAAGGACCGCCGCTCTCGACCCATGCCGATAGCCAAAGCGAAGCCACACATCGTGTTCGTCCTCGCCGACGACCTGGTGAGTGGCGAGGCCGCCATGCCGCCGCACTGCCGGCCCGGAAGCGCGCCGCTAATTTGGGTTGTCGTCTTGCAGGGCTGGAACGACGTCGGCTTCCACGGCTCCAGCCAGATCCCGACGCCGAACATCGACGCCCTGGCGTACTCGGGCCTCATCCTCAACAACTACTACGTGACGCCCATCTGCACGCCGACGAGGGCGGCGCTGATGACGGGGAAGTACCCCATCCACACCGGTGCGTGCCGCGGCGTGCCGAACTCTGGTCCACGGAAGGACTATGAACGCGAAACAAAGCGTGCCCAGGAAATGGTGCCGCTGATTGTGACTTGTTGCTCCAGGCATGCAGCACACCGTGCTGTTCGGCGCGGAGCCGCGCGGCCTGCCGCTGTCCGAGGCGCTGCTGCCGGAGTACCTGCGCGCCCAGGGCTACGACTGCCGCATGGTGGGCAAGTGGCACCTGGGCCACTACCGGCGCGAGTACACGCCCACCAGCAGGGGCTTCCGCTCGCACCTCGGGCCCTGGACCGGCCACCACGACTACTTCGACCACACCGCCGTGGAGAAGGTGCGCCTCGCCTCCGCGTTGTCTCGCTCGCCGACGGTACGGTACGCCCCATGCTGATCGGCGTCCTCGCGTTGCAGCCGTACTGGGGCA
The DNA here is from genome assembly GCA_030522485.1 of Stenchaetothrips biformis. NCBI lineage: Eukaryota > Metazoa > Arthropoda > Insecta > Thysanoptera > Thripidae > Stenchaetothrips > Stenchaetothrips biformis. The sequence goes on from CM060093.1 coordinate 15,803,691, forward strand.
TGGACATGCGCCGCGACCTGCAGCCCGCCTGGGACCTGCACGGCCGCTACTCCACCGACGTGTTCACGGAGGAGGCGGAGCACATCGTGGCGGCGCACAACGCGTCCTCGCCGCTGTTCCTGTACCTGGCGCACGTGGCGCCGCACTCGGGCAACCCGTACAACCCTCTGCCCGCGCACGACAAGGACGTCGCCAAGCATGACGCCATCCCGGACTACAACCGTCGGCGCTACGCGGGCAAGAACCCTTTCCTTCCTCACATTCACTTACTTAGCGTATTCGGCGAAATTTAAAGTGGCCCCTGGACCGCAGCGATGGTGAGCCGCGTGGACGAGTCGGTGGGCCGCGTGGTGGAGGCGCTGCGCCGCAGGAACATGCTGCGCAACACCATCATCGTCTTCAGCACGGACAACGGCGGGCCCGCGGAGGGCTTCAACCTCAACGCCGCCTCCAATTGGCCTCTGCGCGGGGCAAGTCCACACCGCACAAATTTCTTTTGTTTCTGTTAGTTCGTTTTGAGGGTTGTGTTTGAGGCCGCTCGCTTGCAGGTGAAGCACACGCTGTGGGAGGGCGGCGTGCGCGGCGCGGCGCTGCTCTGGTCGCCGCTGCTGGCGCGCCCCGGCCGCGTGGCCCGCCAGCTCATGCACGTCACCGACTGGCTGCCCACGCTGTACCGCGCCGCGGGGGGAGACCCCGGGTGAGACCCCTACCCCTCACACTACAGCGTTGTCGTTACTCCGCGTGACGTCATTTTCAAACGCAGTGCCCTGGCCGGCCTGGACGGCGTGGACGTGTGGGACGCCCTGTCCTTCGACCTGGACTCCAACAGGACCAGCGTGCTGCACAACATCGACGACATCTACGGCGTTGCCGCCATCTCGATGACCCCGTGGAAGATGGTCTCAGGTACCGAGCTGCACGGCGCACAGTGGGCCGCGCAGGCGGCCAAAGCTCTTAGACGCATTTTGAGCTTCAGAGTGGGACTCGAATAAAACGTGTGACTCCACCAATGGATTCCTCGTCCGGAGAGCAATCCATTTGTGTGGTCACACGTTCAGTTTGAGTCCCATCGAGCGACTATGGAGCTCAAAACCCGTTCGGGATCTGACCGCCTGCACCTCGACCTGGCCCACTGTGCGCAGGCGCCACCTACAACGGCACCTGGGACGGCTGGTACGGGCCGTCCGGTCGCGACGACCCCACGCCCCGCCCCTACGACGCGGCCGCCGTCATGGCCAGCAGCACGGGCAAGGCGGCCGCCTCGGTGGGCCTGGCCCTCACCGCGGACCAGGTGTGGAGCCTGCGCGAGCTGGCCGAGGTGCGGTGCGGCGCGCCGGACGCCCCCGACGGCCCCGACGCCGCGTGCGCCCCGCTGCAGGCGCCGTGCCTCTTCAACGTGGCCGCGGACCCGTGCGAGCGGCGGAACCTGGCGCACAGGTAACACACCGTCTTGCCGCATCGCTAATCGATCGGCTCCCTTTTCGACGCGTTTCCGTTTTGATGCAGGTTCCCGGCGGTGCTGCAGCACATGATGCAGATCCTGCGCGACGCCAACGCGACCGCCGTGCCCCCGGGCAACCTCCCCTGGGACCCCAAGGCGGACCCGCAGCTCTGGGACCACACCTGGACCAACTTCGGCGACTCCCAGCCGGAGTCGCGCATCGTCGTGCATTAGGATCACGTGTACTTACAGCGGTTCTCATCGATGTCATTCATCTCATTCATTTTGTTGTGCCACTTTCGCAAAAATAATAAACCATTGGCTGTGACTGGGTCAACATCATTTAGGCCTTAACCAACCTCACACACTCAATCCACCAAACTATTTACCCTGCCCAGTAGAATGGGTGTGGGCGAGGCCTAAATTGGCTCCGTGAAGGCGGTAAAACAATTTGTGAGAGGCGCGCGAATACAAGCGGGGTCCGGTGCGGGTGGGGGCGGCCCGGCCCGGCCCGGGTCACGGTGCCAGGCAGGCAGGGCATGGCGGTGCCTCGGACAGGGCTCAGCTGCCGGCCAGTCCACCGCCGAGCCATCATTGGCCATCATGAAGGCCCCGCTCGTCCTCATCGTGTGCGTCCTGGCTGCCCGAGTCAATTCACACGAGGTAAAGTAAACATAAAAAAAAAAAATGTTCAGTAAAACAGTGGCTAGAAATTTCCCATAAATTACCAGTCCAAATCCCCTGTTGTTGTCGTCGTTGTTGTTGTTGAACAACAACATTGTTGTTGTTTTGCTCACATAGCCGAGCTTCGCTGAGATAACGAGTAGCTGCGCGGACTCCGTGCGTACCGATGAGGGCAGGCGGTTGGTCTTCATGCTTTCTCAGCCTTTCATTGACTTTTTTGTAAGTAGCATTATTGATTTTGGTTTCACCCCTGCGAGGGGCGACGTGCGAACCGCCGGTGTCGGGGGAGAGCGACACGGTTCCGCTCGGTTTTGCTGTCATTGTGGCTAATAGTGTCGATTTGCTTTGTCTTCAGAAAACGGTGATGTGCCTCTTCCGGCCCGGCGACGTGGTGAGTGCGTCTCGTATACTCGCTTCCTGTTTGCTGCTTCTCCCCAGCGCTTAGACCTCCCTGTTGGCAGGTGCACCACGGCGACACGCCGCTCGAGCACCCCCTCCGCGACCTCATCATCAAGACCGCCATGGAGGACCGCGATGACGACGACGACTCCAAGGCGGAGGAGTCTTCCTCCAAAACGGACCTCATTGCCAGCTGTGTGCAGGAGGGTAAGGGCGCCACCTCTCTTGGATCCGGGGAGCGCGGCTCTCGCACCACGCTGAAATTATTTTTCATTTTTGTGCGCACAGCGAATGCCGCCATCGCACAGGACCTGGATGAGGCATTGATGAAGCTCGCCAACTGCCTCGAGCGCTTCGGTCAGTACCACTACACCCCCCACCGAGTTAAAAATTGTACATTTTAAGGGAACCTTCGCGTTTACATTGTGTTATGTTGTCCATTTGATCAAAGGTGCCACTCTCTCCGACGGTGTGTCTCCCGGCGCCTCCTCCGTGGCGGACCATTGACGACCAGGGCATCCGCATCAGTCGCATCCGCAGTCCCCCCAGGCAGCCAGGCAGGCAGCCAGGCAGGCAGCCAGCCCGCGCCGCACCGCCGCGCGTTGGGTTGCCTGCCAGCCAGGCGCATTGCGGCACAACGCTGTCTTGCTGTCTGGTATTGACTCGGTAAATATCCTGGAGTGCGCAGTCCTCGAAATGTAAGCTTACTTTGTAAACACCGCCGTCGACACAGGTGACGTCTCTAAAATTATTCTCTGTTTGAATGCCAAAAAAGTCGCAACGGCCGCGGCGTTTGACTTGGATCCTGTCCATGCACTGTGATAAAGGCGCAACAGACACGTTAAACGAACCGAACAGAAAATCGCGTGTTGCAATGCACGGCGTCTGCCCTTCTAAGTTTCAACAACCACATGGCATTGACCATCGCAATGTGTTACGTGACTTATGTAAACCATTTACTTTAATTGTTAAAATAAATTATTTTTGAAAAAAAAAAATGCTAAAAGACTAGAATTTTGCTTTCCGTCACCTTTCTACACGTGTTCTGTACCCTGTGGGTACACTGTTTCTCTGACTGCTCAGAACCTACACCGCGACGCGCCATGCGTTCAAGTTACTCGACTATTCGTGCGCGGACTATTCGCCTCGTGTTTTCGTCACCGCGTGAGTCGTGGCGAAGATGAAAAAAAAAATGTCACCGAGGTTTTCATTTCAAGAAGCTCGGCCGACGATAAGAGGGCCTCCATCAACCCCCCCTCCTTGCCTCCGTAGGCCTGCGCCGGCCGTGTGTAGAGACCAAGGAAAACAATAAGGTTCGCCAATGACGCAACGCGGGATGTTGCCTACCTATGGGCGCATCGATCGTAACCCAGACGAGTCCCGCCGCCGCCCCCTCAGACCCCGGGCCGCCCGCCTTCCGAAGGGGGCCTTGGCTAGCCTTGGCACTGCAGGTGGGGCGCCGGCTCCCTAGTTCCTCCGGACGGGAGCGCTAGACGGCTAGGCACTCCGGCACCGCCGTCACCCTGCAGTCGCCGCCAGCCATCTGCCCGGCGCGCGCACCTTCCTCGAGCACCTCAAGCACGTCGACAACGGGACGGCGGCGCCATGAGGGACCAGAGGCTCCTAGGTTAGTGGCAAGCAGGCTGTTGAGTTCCCCGCGGCGTACCCGCAACACGTTCCCCTGCGGCGCCGAGGGGCTCACTTTGAGCCTCACAAACCCCCGGCCCGGCCCGCGTCCCGCTCCTCACCGTTAGCCGCGACGACACCACGCGCGATCTGCATGCCAGGCCGCTCGGACACCCTTACACGGAGCCTGCATCGCCTCATTCCGAGAGTCACTCTGTCTCTCTCGCACTCATGGGGTGTCCCTACAGGTGCGAGAGAGACAGAGCGACTCGCTGCCAGTCACAATGGCAGAGCCCAGCTGAAGGACAAGGACGCATCAGCCTTCCGTCAGTGCCAATGGACGGCATCCGGTACAGGGCGGTGCAGCGGAGCCGCGTGCGCCACCGCCGTGCACTCCAATTGGCTGGCTCCTCACAAGCGCGCTGGTCCCGGGGGTTGGCTTGGCACGGGAACGACACTCATACCGTGGCAGGAAAACCATCAACGGCTTCAAATTGACGAACCTATTTTTTTCAAGTATTTTTTTCTTTTGTGTCGATGGGCTGGTCGGTGATGCGAAACTTGCCGCAGTCTCCTCAGAAAGAAGTCTCTCGTTGGCGCGAACGGAGGGCGGGAAGGAATGCCGGCGCGAACCCACCACGTCGGGTTGTCCAATGAGTCCCCCTTCCATTTATTCCAGAGATCTCTGCGGACCGATTGTTGTGACACGACCGTCCCTTCCGTACACGCGTCGCGACAGCCGCCTGACTCGAAGGATCGTCTCGTCGGTGTCTCTCTCGCAATCCTGCGGGAGGCCCCACGAGTGCGAGAGAGACAGAGGGACGGAACGATCGTTGAGGCGGCAGGGGGCGTGTCCCCGCACCTTGCTCCGGGCTGCTTGCTCTACCGCGCGCCCTCCGCGCACGCCGCACGCGCACGCACGCCGCGCACGCCGCGGCCCACGAAGGCGTTTTGGCGGGGCCCACGGCGCGCTCGTGGCGCTAGCATAGCGGTAGCAAGCTCGCAGGTTTTCCGTTCGCCGTCGTTTTTTTTTTTTTTTTTTTTTTTTTTTTTTTTTGCGCGTGCCGCGCCGTGATGCGCGCGCAGGCCTAACCAGTGTTTAGTGCCGGCGACCTGCCGTGCCTGGCACTTCTGACAGGGGTCAACATGCACACCGCGCACCACAATGGGTGGCGTCGGGACTGATTCCCCTCCCCGCGCACCCACGCGGCGCCGCCTTGTCGCAGCGAACGTTTTCCCGAAATAAAACCCGTTGCGCGCGGACGAGGACGCGGACGGACGGCGGACGGACGGCGGACGGACGGCGGGGCCCCTCTCAGCCTCCGGACCGCGGAGAAAGCTAGCGCGGTGGTCCCCGCATTGCCGCACGCGTCTCTGCGGACAGAAACAATGGCCAAGCCGTGGCCAGCAAGGAGCCCGTAAGCCTAATCTGCATCGGCCGATTCAGCCAATCCACCTCGTTGGAGCCGCTCGAGGCTTTGGGCGCGATAGAGCGTCGCTGCCGCCGTGCCGGCCGCGCGTCGCGGTGAAGTGCTGTGCGCTGGTCGGGCCGTGGACTTCCCTGCCTCGCGTCGTTGTCCGCCACCTCGGCGTCGCCCGCCGCGTCGCCTCTCTCTCTCTCTCTCTCTCTCTCTCTCTCTCTCTCTCTCTCTCTCTCTCTCTCTCTCTCTCTCTCTCTCTCTCTCTCTCTCTCTCTCTCTCTCTCTCTCTCTCTCTCGCAGGCACGCACTGTCTCTCTGTCGCATTGGCGCGGCGCGAGAGAGACAGAATTACGAAACGCGCCGTCGTTCGGAATCAGGTCCGGGCGTCAGTCTGGTGGGTGCAAGCAACCGCATAGCAGGGAGCGATTAATAACAATTACAGTCACGATAAAAAGGCAGTGCGGCAGCTGCGCGATGGTATTGCAGCAGGGAATGACGGACGGGCCGTTAGTCTGCAACGCGTCATTCGGCTGGAAGTGACGATCCAACTGACGAAACACGCGTAATGACCTGCGCCGCAGAGAGGCTGCACGGCCTGCTGCACGGAGCGCTGCTTTCCCTGCAGGCTCCTTCCGAATGCTGCTCTGTCTCTCTCGCACTCATGGGGCGTCCACTGGGTGCGAGAGAGACAGAGCGCTGTCGGCCGCAGCAGACGCGTTGCAAGTTGCAAAGCGTCAGGCACGGCGCGGTGCAGTGAACCTGTTCGAGAGTGTCCGTGGGTGTCGTGTAGTTGGATGACGCGCCGAGCGTCGGACTTTTTTTGCTTGTCGCAGAGAACAAGGTGAAGGCCATGCAGCACCCTACGGAGGAGGAGGCGTCCCGCATCCTGGCCGCGTACGGCATGACGACGGCGGGCCTGGCCAGGGACGTGGCCAGCATCAGGGCGTGGCTGGAGAGGCAGCCGCATCTCCCGGCAGACGACATCGGTAGGGCGCGGCTGCAGCCACGGGAGGTCTTGTCCTGTTTATCGACTCTGAATCTCAAAACGCGTCTAGATTTCCGGTCTTCCGGCCAACTGTGCGCCGGGGCAGTCCAAAACATCTTTTTTGGGTTGGCACTGTGCAAGTTGAAATTTTGTTTGGTTTTCAGACGACGTCGTCATCGAGCGGCTCCTCGTCCGCTGCAAGAACTCGGTGGTGATGACGCAGAACCGCCTGGACGACATGTACACCGTGCGCTCGGACCTGCCGGAGTTCTACGCGAATCGAGACCCGCTGGGGCCGCAGATGCAGCAGCTCCTCCGCGTCGTGTGAGGACCAGACGCTCGGCTCGTCCGGCCGCGAACTATACCTATTCCATGACAGAATTATTTTTTACTTGAAGAATAATGATTCTTAAAAAGAACCCGTCTTCCAAAATACCATGGGGTATTGTAGTGTGTGCATTTGAATAGACCCTGAAAGAGGGGAAAAAAAGGAGAAAAAAAAAGCGCGAGTCCACACGTAATCCGTCACCGGCTGATGGATCACCTCTCGATTCAAACGAACATTAAAGTCCAAGTTTCCAATCCGTCTCCTCGGCGCAGCCAACTGCCTGTCTCGCCAGCGTGCTAGACAATGTGTTGCCCGGCCCACTGGCTGGCCCTGCGTTGCGCCTTGCCGTCCGCGGGCAGGTGCGGGTCAAGGGGAGGGGCTAGATAGCCGTCCGAAAGTACCGAAAGGCAGGCAAAAAAGCCACACTACGCCCCTTCGTGCAACGAAAGCACTGCACGTTCCGTTCCAGCGGCCTCTGCTGCAAACCCCTGGCCAATACGACAGGCCCAGCCTAAGGACAATATAGAAGAAACTCTCTCTCTCTCTCCCTTCAGCGGCCTGTGCGTCATGCCCAGGCTGACGGCCGACCTGCACCGCGTGTCGCTGATCCGCCTCCGCGACGCCGCCGTGGACAACTTCAGCGTGGAGCTGCTTATCAAGATGACGTTCATGGGGCAGGACGTGGTGATCCGCGAGCCGCCCACCATGGGGGACTGCCTCATCTTCGACGCCAGGGGCTACGAGCTGGCGCACGCCTCGGGAGCGAGCCCACTCTTCATCCGGAAGGCCGTCTCACACGTCAGGGTACTGTACACCACGCGGTATCCCCGGCGGCGCCAGCAGCGCCAGCAGCGCCAGCAGCCAGGCCACTCACACCCGTTCCACGGAGCAGAATTCTGCTCCGTGCCCATTCCCCCCTAGGCCAGGCCTACCCTGACCCGTGAGGGGCCCGCTGTGTTGGGGGCCAGGTTGGTGGCCTACCTGCCAGGCGCCGTCGGCAGAGCTTGCAGCTTGAGGGGGTGGACCGGCGCACGCGCAAGCGACCATTCCCTATTTCGTTATGCATTCGTTTGTCTCTTGCGTGTTGTCAACACACGACTCTGTTACAGCGAACGTACCCAGCGCGTGTGGCAGGGATCCACGTTTTGTTCCCCCCCGTGTTCGCGGGCCGAATCATCAACATTGTCAAATCCTTCCTTCCGGATAAAATAGCCAGCAGGGTAAAGCTAAAATGACATGCAAAAAATCAAGTTGACTGAGATGTTTTTTTTTGCCGACTCAATTAAATGTTCTGTCTCCGTAATGTGCAGATCTACACTCACGACAGCTTGGATAGCCTCCTGGAACACGTACCTCAGGATGTGTTGCCTTCTGACTATGGCGGCCAGGAGCGGTCATCTGATGAACTCTGTGGTAGGTGAAGTAAGGATGATTATCAATTTACTGAGACACTAGGACTAAAGATAACACTTATGATAGAATCAAACAATCTGAGTACTAATAAGTTTGGGTGTTGACATTGCAGATTTGTGGCAGGAGAAGTTAGTGAGTTACCGTGAGTACTTTCTCAGCACAGAAAAGGTTCGATCAAACGAAGCATTGAGGCAAGAAAAGCGCAAGGACAATTCCTTCAGCAGCAGCCTTGATGGATCATTCAGAAAGTTAGATTTTGACTGACTAAACAGATACAAATAGTGTATTTTAAGACATTATTGTAAGGCAGATTCAGATTGAAGAATTTTGAAGAGATCAAGTAAACACTTACAATCTTGTGTGGGTTTCCATCTGATACATATTTGTAAAGCCTCATCATTTGTGGGAGTGGGGAGAAGAATGAAGGGAGCCCCAAAGTTACGAACAAAGTTGCGTGGGGGATGTGCCTGTGTTAAACTTATAGCATAAGTTACCTATTTCATAAATAAAAGCTGTACACCAATGTTGAAGTTAATAAGAATGATTGGCTTTTAAATAAATGACACATTCAAACAAATTGCTAATTAAACTGATTTATTAGATGTAAGCATATAAAAATTACACTTTGATCCACATGAATTGGTTTTAAGAGACAAATAATAGGAACATTAAACAAAAGAGTGTATGTGCCTCAATTGAGACACCATGCATACAAGAAGAAATATTAGCGGTCTAACAAACAATCTGACCAAGCCTAAAATTGATGCAATAAAAAAGAAAAACAAACAAAGCAATTAAGGAATTATGCCGCTCCCATGCCTTCAATGTCCTTTAGCTGAGTAAGGAGACTTTCGCAGTAACTCTTGTGATCAATCTTCTTTACATTGGCAACAGTTGTCTTTAACCTGTTCTCATCCTGTAAATAAGACAGAGTACAATTAGAAACTTGTTAGGGTATAGTATGTAAGAATATGGACAAGGCACTAGAAGATACTGTTCTTACATTGAAAGCCTGGAGTTCAGTACGCATTCTGAACACAAATGATTTAAAGGTAGCTTGTTGGAAAACCTGCTGATATGCTTCAGGATTACTAGTCTTCATCTCATTTAAGTTTTCAGATGTTTGCTCAAGAACTGTTTCAGCAGTATCTTGGAAAACGGTTACCCAAGTGTTGGCTGACCAGTCACCAACATTCATCTGAACATAAAAACATAGAACTTAGATATTGGCATCAAACATGTTTAATACATGGAGAAGCAGAACTGAATAATAAAAAGAAACTATTTGTAAAGATTGAAATGAAAATTGCCATACCGAAAGCAAGAGACGAGGCCTGTAATTAGGGTAGTCTTTGTTGCATTTCTCACAGCGGTAGAAGCCATTTTGCTGATCAATAACCTATTAGGGCAAGTATACAGTACAATTGGTGGATAAATATTTTGCTATAATGAATTAGGTTAAATCAAAAGAGAAAGTTCCCAACAATAAAAATCTTTTACCTTCTTGCTGCAGTTTTCACCAGGACAAGCATTGTACATGGCATTTTCACTTTTAATCATAATGATAGAGGCTTTTGCGGAAAAGTACTCAGGTTTGCCAGAAGTACCCAGCCCTCTGTCACGAGCTTCCTTAATTGTAATAAGCTCAGCTATTAACAAACAGAGGCAGATAAGAAATATTTTGTAGCACATAAGTTCATTAAGATACTGCAAATAGTTCCACAGCACACACCATCACTTCCCATCCCAGAACCACCGGTCCTCTGTGAGAGTAACTTGAAGTTAGCACCAGAACCATCACCATCGAACCAGCCTTTCAGCTGGTGAGCCTCTGGAATGTCTGGATTTTCTAGGAATGTGGCGGAGGCAGCAAGTGAAACAGATTTGCCCCCACCAAATTCATTCACTTTAGCGCCCTTCACAGCAACGACAGGTTGGTTAGAGCCATCAAACTCTTCAGCTTGAGATCCCCATAGGGTCAGATGAACCTGGAGGCAAAATTGGAAGGTAATTAAAAAAACATGACCATGACCCTATATCTGAGAGTAAGTAATAAGAAAGTTATTGATCTCACAGCTGTGTTGGTCTTATCCACAATGGTCACATCGCGTTTCTTGAACTCCTTGTTGGTAGATTTGGATACGATTGTAGTGACTTCACCTGGAGCCTTTACAACTCCAATCACATCTACAAAAGGAAGCAAGTTGAAGCGATTAGATACATTAATTCACATCTTAGACTAAATCTTCTGTTTGGGATAAAATCAGCTGATTTTCGTACCAATGAGTGTATTAGGCTCCATATTCTCAATTTCATCAAGGGGTACAAAGTTGAACTTGATCTGAGGAACACCATCGTCATCTTCAGGCATGGCAAGTATTTGAGACTCATGGTTTAAATTCAATTCATAATCATTGTTCAAGGATGAATACTTTTTATTTGCTGTCTTTAAATTCCCCTTAGTAATGAGATACACTTTTCCAACCTGCATAAAACATCAAATGTTAGAAAAGAATACACATAAAACACATTTGATAGTCTTTCAACTTACCTCAATCATATCATGAAACTTAGTACACTGGTCACGGAATGCAGTGACACGAATTTCTCCTGAATCATCAACAACATCGAAAGAAAACAATGTTCCCTCTCCTTTGCGATTTTGCCAAGTTCTTTTAGGGCCCTTTGAGGTGACTCTGGCTTTGATGACCCATTTGTTTTGATATGGTGTGAGACTTGCTATGGGATGCGTGTGGGTGGTGGGTGTAAGCTCAATTCCACCCATCCCATGGCCTGGGGATCTGATGTTGTTACCATAACCACCACCAAAACCTGAACAGAAAGACAACTATCATTCAAAGACAAATTGGGCCAAGCCAAATATATAAAATACACCTGCCAGCGTCGTACCGCCTCGGTTCCCTGCATTAGCAGCTGCTGGTGCTTTTGGAGGGGATGAGTATGCAGGTTGCGGAGCTGGTGCAGGGGCAGCTGAGTTAGAGCCGCTTGCTTGGCCATTGACTGGCCTGCTTGGGGGTGCTGCTGCTGGAGCGGCAGCAGCAGGTGGAGCCTGGCCGTCTGGAGTCCAGGACACAGGATTACCAATGCGGCACCCAACTTCACTTCCAGGCGAAACCACTTCCACATCAAGAATTATCATAACTCGTCTGGAAAAAAGAGAAATTTGTTTCATAAACCTCTGAAATAAATAATTAAAACCTTAACACACACAAACAAACCATCGTCATGAGAAGAAAGACTCACTTTTCACCTTTGCCAGAGTTAGGCACAACACTAGTAATGTATCTTTTGATGCGGACAATTGTATTATCACCAAGGTCCCCATTGCGAATCTTGTCATTCAATTGTGTTGCCAACATTGCAAAACTGTTGACATGAACCCCATCAGACACCAGGAGGCGGTAACGCTCATTGTCACCAGCGCCCGATATCTTTTTGCTACCCTGGTGGTGTAAAAGAAACAAATTCAGGAATAGATGGATCCCTTTTTAGACAGAGATACGGAGAAGTAAAGTAACACTTACCAGAATTTGCATGATTGGTTCATCTATTTGACCTCCATTCATGATGGTCTAAACAGAGATAAGCACATAATTATGGTCAACTGTAATTCGGATGTATTGGGAATGGGGGATGGCCTAACATGCTTAAGGTTAATGACACGAACTAAAACATAAGCCGCAAGGGATGAAGAATTTAACTGAAGGAATAAAAATAAGTCTATGATAGTTTCCGTAAGAATCGTAAAACATACGTTAAAAAGTTGAGGGAACAACTAATGGCTGTTGTGCAACACGGTGTACATAAGACAGATTCAGTACTCACTGCCAAGGCGCCTTCGGAGAGCTCCATGTTGAAAGAATATAGAAAGAAAAGAAACTCAGAACACAACCATCCAGCGGCAAACCACAACTATCAGTTGCTTCACCGAGACAGACGCTGACTAATGCACAGAAGCAAGTAACCACCTCAATTGGTGCTCGAATGGCAAGACGTCAAGCAAGCAAATGCATGGCAACAAACAATGAGCCCCAAGGAAACCGCTGCTGAAACTGGCGGGAGGAATCGGGTTGCTGCGCCTTCTGTAAAGCCTAAATTGTGACTTCTGGACACTTTTCTTCTTCTACACTCGTAGATCTTCTTATCATAAGGTTTTGAAGAACGCTACCCCAAGACCGCCACTAGATGCATACTTGGAAGTGTACTCATCCCTTCTACTTACTTATTAAATGGAACGCCAAAAACCATTATTGTCTTATTTTTTGTGCTTTTAAAAACTTCGATAGATCGCGTCGTGTCGATCGCGACTTTGAGTTCGAGCTTCAGCTCTTTTCTTCTTCTTCGTCTTCGTCCCTTCTGTCGTCTGCTCCTTCATGTTTTCCTCGTGTGCATGAGCGGAGCCACACTGTTTGGATTTGCGCGGTGCATCCACTTTGAATTCGGTTGGGACTGTGGTAAGTTCTTCCTCGCCGACGTAAATGGGCCATACACTGCTTGCCGCCTCGCAAGAGTCTCTTGTTTGCGACGGCACTGCCTCGTCGTTCCTAACCGGCGACACGTGTTGTCTGTGTGTGTTGTCGGCTCCCGCGTTCAACCAGTTTGGTCGTGCTTTTTATTTGTTTCGTTAGCTTCTAGTGCGTTTCTCGTAAAAAAAAATCTTTCATGTCATCCCTTTTTCAGTGGCTTGCTGTATCTGGCTGATATTTTCATACCTCAGGACCATATTTCAGTTGGAGGGAGTATCAACAGTGTGTGCGATTCTGTTGCAGGTGAATTGTTTCTGCTCAAATGACCGTTGCCAAAGCCATGAAGAGTCCGGGGCAGAAGCTCAAATCACCCAAAGGAAAGGGCCCTGCAACACCCAACCTGAAGAGTCCTAAAGGGAAAGGACTAGGGTCTCCAATGGGGACGTCAATTGTAGCTAAGACTCCGAAAGGAACGCCAAGTGTAGCCAAGACCCCGAAAGGAACGCCAAGTGTAGCCATGACCCCGAAAGGAACGCCAAGTGTAGCCAAGACACCGAAAGGGACCCCCACTGTAGCCAAGACTCCGAAAGGGACCCCCGCTGTACCCAAGACTCCGAAAGGAACCCCCGCTGTACCCAAGACTCCGAAAGGAACCCCCGCTGTACTCAAGACTCCGAAAGGAACCCCCGCTGTACCCAAGACTCCGAAAGGAACCCCCGCTTTTCTCAAGACTCCGAAAGGAACCCCCGCTGTACCCAAGACTCCGAAAGGAACCCCTGCTTTAGCCAAGACCCCGAAAGGAACCCCCACTTTAGCCAAGACTGTGCAAGGAACCTCAGATGCCCCAAAAGCATCAGCCAAAGTTGCCAAGGCTCCGGTTGGAGGTAATAAGCAGACCTTCTCTGGATCACCTAATGTTGTTATGAGACCCATGTCCTCAAGTGATAGCGTCCAAAAAGCTTGGAAACGTAGGTTCTCCTCTGTAGCATCGGATAGGTAAGCTGTTTTAATATCCTATTATTTTAACATGTGTGATTCCTATTGTGTATCGTGTCATTTGTTCTTTTCCTTTTCCAGGGGAACAGATATTTTTAAGCAAGTTGTCATTAACGACGTGTCTGAGGAAGCTGTACCCAAAATTCGGGATCTTCTGATTCCTCTGGGAGAAATAGTCTTGGTTAAATTTTTAATCCCTTTTACTGTTAATTCTGCATTGATAAATCTCACATTTGTGTAAGACATGATTTATTTTGTTCTACTTCAGATAAGGAGACACCGTCAGATTCTCACAGTGGTGTTCAAGACTGCTGAAGAAGCACGTGCAGCAAAGAAGCTGAATGGTGTTTTACTTGACGGTCGTCACCTGTCAGTATGTCACGCTGATGACAGAAATATTCCAGATAATAGAAGAGTTTCACTTTGTAGCCCACCTGGAGGTAAGTATAGAAGTGGCCTTTAGTGCCTTTTAATATGTGTTGCTGGGTCATTTAGTTTATTTATTTGATCATTGAAATTAAGGATTAATTATAAAGAATGTTTTAATTAAATCACCATTTTTGGGAACTGCTCATGACATGGTGATCATTCAGTGGTTGTATTGAAGTGAATATCATTGAAAGCCGTTGATGTCACTTTCACACATACACAACATGCAGTAGATTTATTTTTTATTATTTCGCCTCGGGTATCTGTGTATGATCCTCTTTGACCTGTACTTTAACAGCATACCTCTTCTTTTCAGACTTAACTGATGAGGATGTTTGGTCTGCCTTTGGTAAATATGGTAAAATTGACAGAATTGCTATCTCCCGAAAGAAGAAGGGAAAAGTGGCTTTTAGGTGTCACTTATCGTTTGAAGTGAGTAACTGCCTTTTGTAGTATTTTATGTACTGTAATAGAATTTATCTGATTATTGTTTTGAACTTCCAGACTGAAGCTAGTGCAAAAGCAGCATTGTCTTCAGGCTCTGTTAAAATCCGTGGAAAAAAGGTCAAAGTCTTAGCGTACATATCTGAAAAAGCTCTCCCAATCGAAAATACAGTTTTCATTCAAAATATTACCCGAGGTTTGAATCACCCTTTTATCCTTTGATATCATTAAAAAAAATAAAATTGTAACAATGTGATTCTGTGTATTAATGTGATTCTCCTATTCTAGATGTCACAGAAGAAGATATTTTAAAGTTTATTAGCAGGGCTGGTCCGGTGTCAGGAGTGCTCTTAAACGCCCCATACCAGAAACCTCATGCAATGGTTTGCATGACGGTAAGTTTGGTTTTTTTCCTTGTAAATGAAATCAACTGTAAGAAGGATTCCTTGTAGCGTTTTTTTTTTGAATTTCAGAATGTTGCTGATGTGGAAAAGGCTCTTCAGCTAAATAACACTGTACTAAATAATACAGTTGTGAGAGTAGCGAGGCATCAGAAGGCAGGATTGGCATCAGTGAAAGAAGAGGTTCCAAGCAAGAAACAGAAGATGAATAATGGTGTTGCCAGAGCTCAGGGGATTAAAGCTACAGTTAAAGAAGAAGCAGACGATGACAGTGATAGTGATGCTAACGAAGCTGAAGAGCAT
Organism: Stenchaetothrips biformis; assembly: GCA_030522485.1. Classification (NCBI taxonomy): domain Eukaryota; kingdom Metazoa; phylum Arthropoda; class Insecta; order Thysanoptera; family Thripidae; genus Stenchaetothrips; species Stenchaetothrips biformis. The sequence continues at coordinate 15,819,048 of CM060093.1, forward strand.
TCTGCTTTCCAGGGTCAACCGCAGAAACTGAAAGCTGTAGAGGGGAGTGAAGATGATGACGATGACGATGACGAGAAAGACGATGATGAAGACGAGGAGGAAGATGATGATGAGGAGGAAGATGACGATGAGGAGGGTGAGGACGAGGACGGCGATGAGAATGAAGACGAAGATGATGAAGACGAGGAGGATGAGGACGAGGACGAAGATGAAGATGATGAAGACGAGTGAAGTGCTGATAAGGTTGCTTCAATTCCATTCAATTTATTGGAGACTTGTATTTCATACATTTTTACCCCCCTGTTTATCTGACCCTTTTCTCAATTATTGGTGGGCTCAATGTGTCAGGCCAAGAAAACAGCAAAACTTAAAGAAAGGTATCTTTCCAATGTTAATCATGTACATTACAAGACGAAATATAATACAATACTATTAAGTAAGGCAAAGTGTCTTTTGCAACTATGTTGTTCTTCACTTTGTGAATTAGCCATACTGCTAGAAGTTTCATTGTGCTGGAAAGCCACATTTTGGGCCTGTTGTCAAATTTGACGTGTAGTCATGTTCTCTATCTATGTTTTATTACGATTACGTAAACTTTTCTATAAAAATATCCCGTTACATTTTTTAAAGAATGTAATAAAATCACTTAAAATATTGGAATCGCATGACACTCTGGAAATAAGCCAGAGTCGAACCACGCTTTTCTTGATTTCACGTAATCACCAGTTTCCATTCCACAGGAGTGGCGCCCCCCAGCAGAGGGAGTGCTACCTCAGCCTAGAACCTGACGCCTGTCCTGTTGGCGACGTTTAGGCAAAATATCCGTGACAGCGTCGTAGCACGTGACGCACTCCTGGTTCGGATCGAGCAGCTTTATCTTGGCCTTGAAGCGGCCGTACGGGAGGGTCTTGACGTTGGATGGCGGCTTCGCCTCCACAACAAAGTCTCGCACCAACGCTGCCACCTGCAGCACACCGAAACATTACACGCCAGTTCGCCGCTACAAGCACACCCAAGGAGGAGGGAAAGTCTAGATGACATCATATTGATGTCAATGTGACCCCCTTAAGTCATTGCTCGGTCAGGTTGATTTTTTTGACCGAGAAATGACACATTTTTTACTTTCCTCAGCTAGCAGTTAGCAGTCTTTCTGTCGGGAGGGGACAGACAGTGGCTCATTTGCAGAGGCGGCATACTCACGGGAGGGAAGGGGCAGTCCGTGACGCTGCCTTTGTAGTACAGGTCTGACACCTGCTTGAAGATGTCCGGCCGAATGGACTTAAACGTCGAGCAAGGGTTGGACACCGTCTTCCGGAAAACGTTATTAGTCCATCCCAGGGAGCTCCACCTGGATACCTTTATCTCTGTCTACAAAAGAAAGGCACGAATCAGTGCTCGCTCAAACCTCTCATTACAGGCTGGTGAACAACACGGTACCTTGTAAGAGTCGTCAACTGGTACAGACACGTTCACATCGGCGTTGTAGGTGTACTTGAATGGATTGTTGGGATCTTTGGCGATCTTCATGTTTTCTACGTTAAACTTTTCTGGACGGGAGCACCTATCCGATGCTGGACATAAGCTGATGGAGCGGAGCTCGATGCGGAACGGACCCTAGCAAAAAGAAAGTTTGCAACAGGCTGGTTTTTTTTTTAAAAATGTCTTTGCCATTGACTTGATACGCCCACCGTTTCCACGGGCAAGCACTTATTTTATTTAAAAAAAAAATGAAGTTGGCACTCCCTGCTCACTATGCCGGACGGTATCCTGTCAGCGCGGCAGGACGACGGGCGGTCCGAGACCAGGGCGGCGAGCAGCAGCACCAGCACGGTGCTCTTCGCCATGACGGCCACCGGACTGCGGCGTCGGCGGTGCGCGGCACTGACACTGACATTGTGCCGCTGGCCGGAGGGAGACGTCCTTGCTGTTAATGTAGAGATTCGGCGATGATAGGGAATCACGAAGGTACCGTCACGGCAGGGCGCAGCCAGCCGGCCGGCTCAGCGCGCACGCCACCTTCAAAAATATTTAGTTTCGCATCGGTAATTTTGACAACAGGAAGAGTTAGTTGACGCTGACGGCCTGGGCGCTGCAGCACAGTGGGTCATAAGACCGTAGAGGCGGCAAAATTTCTAGACGCGTTTTGAGCTTTAGAGTCGCTAAATGGGACTCGACTCGTACGTGTGGCCCCGCCCATGCATTGCTCTCCAAACGAGGGGTGGTAATTGAAGTTCAGTGTGTTCTCGACACCTGGTGGTTGCACCGCACGCACTCAAAGAAGAGAGAAACAAGCCGTCAGAAAGAAACGCGCCACTGGATGACGTCATGTCGCGTGCCACCCGACCGGCTGTCTCGTCGAGCTTCGCCAATACTAAAGCAAAGCAGGTGTGTTTTCCCGGCTTTGCGCCATCGAGCCGTACTCAGCTTCCATGCCCGTGATGCGGACTGCGATGCCAGAGGCACTGGAAAGCAATCACTTTGAAACGGGACCCCGACGGGTGCGTGACACTGACACGACAAATGCGCTATCAAAACAAATGAAAACACGAAAATTTTCTTTACATAACAGGGAAAAAAGGGAACTTTGCGAGTGGATCCGAGGGCCCGAGCGCGGCAGGCCAAGACTCGGGGCTCCGGCCCACTGTTTGCTATCGAATCGGCGCCATCGGCCAATTTAATGACACACCAGGCCGTAATGGATGGAGCGAGGTAAAGCCGCACCGCGGGCAGGCCGGCCAGCGGGCAGGCAGGCCCCAAGGTCGGTGTCTGCCCTGCACTCCGTGGCGAGTGGTAAACAAAAACAGTGCGCTTCCATGACGCGCACACATGCAGCCGACGCGGTTAAATTCGCGTGGTGAGCTGCGTGAATCCGCTCGCCGCTCCGCCTGCAGACCGATTCCGCTGTCGCCTGCCTCTCTCGCACTCACGGGGCGTCCCGTTTGGAGGAGAGAGAGAGAGAGAGAGAGAGAGAGAGAGAGAGAGAGAGAGAGAGAGAGAGAGAGAGAGAGAGAGAGAGAGAGAGAGAGAGAGAGAGAGAGAGAGAGAGAGAGAGAGAAAGAGAGAGGGAGAGAGAGAGAGAGACGGGACGTGGTGCCGCTGCGCCGGTACAGTGGTTCGAATTGCGGCAAGCCAACAGCGACTAGTGTCTGCGATGCCGGCGCTATCTGTAGGCCCGGCGCGCCGTCACAGTCCTAACACCCTGCCGCCGCGGCGTGAACGCGAGCGTGAATGATAATGTCGCGGTTAATGGCGCCCCGTCCGCGCGGAGCATCGCGGAGCACGGCCTGCACCGGGAGGGAGAGCAGCAAGGCACTGGCCCGCAACACAGGCGTGTCGACCGGCTGGCCTAGCCTGCCGTCGTCGGGCGCCTTGCCGCCAGCGCAGCCAACGCCAGTCAGGAAACTGAAACAACACTTGAGAACGGTTCCGCACACCAATCACTTCCGTTTTTTTTTTTTGTTTTTTGTTTTTTTTTTTGACCGCTTCCTTTTTACGCTCTCAAAGTCCTGCCTCACCATGACTATACTCTTGCGTGGCAATGTCTAAGGGAATTTAGATGAAAGACGTGCGCATTTTTAATGCGTTTCTTTCCCCTTCGCACCTCTCCTCGCCGCCGCAAAGTAAGTAGAATGACGTGGCGCTGCGCTTTTGGACCTTTCTCACCCCCTGCTGTCCCCTGCTGGGCCCCCCTTCCTCTGCTGGCCCCTCGACCCCCCCCCCCCCCTCGGGCCCGCGTGCCAGCAGACATCGCTGACTCGAATCTAATCCTTCGGCCGGACTGAGTTTCACTTCGCGCCCCACTCCCATTTCCCCCATCCCCCTCGGTTGGCCACGACGACCACGAGCAAAAAGGCGAGACGAACACCGACGCACAGCGAAAGCCCCAAAGACCCGCTGCAATGCCAGGAAGTCCCCCCCCCCCTCCCCTCGGCGTTTCCGTACCGTGTCTCATCGGTTATCAATTAGCCTGCAGGCATCTATCATGGAGCCCCTCGGCCCCGCGCGGCGTCGTCCCCCTCTGTCTACCCTCGTTTTCCCGCCTCTCCCGCTCGCTCGCTCTCCCTCTTTCTTCGTCTGTCATTACAGCCTCCCTGTCTTCGTCTGTCATTATTGCCTCTCACGCGCCCTTTGTTGTGGGGGGACAATTTTCTTTGTCGGCGGGGCGCGCACCTCCATGGGGCGTTGCAGGGAATGACGGCGATTGGTCCCCGTGGCTAGACGGATGGCCACTGCGGCAGGACAACCGAGGGGACAACTCTAGACGGCGGAGAAAGGAGGAGGTACTTTATTATTTTAGAGCGGTGTTTTCCGCGTCGTCTCGGGCGCGGGGGGACTTATGGTTATATAAAAGGAAAACAAATCCCTCCCCCTTCGCACCACAGCAGAGTCACACACAAACAGCAAGGACAAGAAAAAAAAGAAAAAAAAAAGGAAAACAAGGACACCCTTCGTGGCGTGTGCCGCTTGCATTGTCTCTCCGGTTTAAAAGTGGCGCGCATACAGGATATTATGAAAAACAATGCCCTGGTGCCCCTCCGTCCGCCCCCCCTCCCTCCGGATTTCCTGTGGATTAGGAGCGGATGTGGCCAACTTTGTCAGGCACCTCGTTGAAAAGCCTTAAAGTGGGCGTTGTATTGAGATTATAAAGATCTTTTCTCCCTCGCCCTCGCCACTCGAGCACACTGTAGCCATCGCGGGCACAGGGCACAGGGCAGCGCGGTCACGCTAAAAAATCTTAGCCTTGTATTTTTGGTTCGTGTATTTTGGTGAGAAACGTCCGCCAGTGCAAACCCTGGCACGGTCGTCTCGTCTAGTCTCGTCAAGTCGGTGCCAAAGAGTCCCCACCTGTTGGGCCCCTCCATTGACTTTCGTCGATGGTCGCCGCTCCGCCGGACGAGGGGATAACGTAATGACGATCCGCCGACGATGCGCAGGGCCTCTTGGAATGCAAAAACCATCCGCCGACGATGCGCGGGGCCTTTCGGAAAGCTTTGCCAACCTGACGGAGTGTGAAGCCGGCTAAGTACCGAACAGGCCACGCTGCCAACCTGATGGAGTGTGAGGCCGGCTAAGTACCGAACAGTCCGCGCTTTGCATAAGGGCCGCAGATAATTCTCGCGGCGACGGCCTTATCATTTCCTGGTCGCCCCCCCCCCTTTTCTCTCTCTCTCTCTCTCTCTCCTCCCCAACGACAGCCCGAATTTCCCGTCCCTTTTTCAACTCGCGCTCTTTGAACCTCCTGCCAGCCGCCCCGCCGCCGCTCTCGGGAGCGCGCGCGCGTGATTTGCATAAAGTAGCAGACACAATAGTCACGAGGTAACTCTTGACGCTGGCGTGGAGAGAGTAAAAAATTGAGGGAAAAAATGGAACAAACGGAGGAGCAGTGCGGCTGTATGAGAGAATGGGAGGCGATAAAGTGAAATGCCTGCCGGGCCGGTTGCCGGTCTAACCCCGGCCGCCTCGCCCGCTTGGGTGTGTCACGGCCGAACCTGCCGAGCCAGCGGCCCCCAAGGTGTCATTGAATCGCAATGCCACCCTGCTTGCTACACGGGGGGAAAAGAATAAAAAAAAAAAAAAAATCAAACTAACATAAAATTTGGGGGAAAAAATTGCAGCCTTTGGTTGAAGAAACTCCAATATCCGACGATGCAACTGACGCGGCCTGCGGCCTGCTGATGCCAACCACCAATCGGATGCAACGAAATGAAAGGCACTGGTTGGTTCGCGTCGCGCCTCGCGCCACAGAGGGCTCGGCGAGAGTCAGGCTCAACAACACGCCTGCGCAAAGACAGTAAGACACAGTTTGTGTGTGTGTGTGTGTGTGTGTGTGTGTGTGTGTGTGTGTGTGTGTGTGTGTGTGTGTGTGTGTTTGCATTTTCTTACCGCTCTTAGGGTCAGTGGAAATAGCGGCAGCATTAGGTGGAGGCTGGGGGCAGGAAGGAAGGGACACAGGGGGTGGGGGAGGGGTGCACCTGAGCCTGGGCGCCGCGCCAGGGAACAACTTATGAGTATGAAATACCCCGTTGAGGGTACAAAGGGGGATGAGAAAGAGCAGCGGGAAGCCTAGCCGGGTCAGGGGCCGGGCGGGCCGGGCGGGCCGGGTCTGGAGGTGGTGGAGTTGTTTGACATCCTGTCCGGAAGACCCTCTGAGTTGCTGCGACACTGCGAAGCGCAGCGCCGCCAACTCGCCTCGCGTCCACAAAAAACTCGCGCAGAATCAAAACAAGAAAAAGGAAAGGTGTCTCGAGGGCCGGCGTCAACTCGCAGTCTGCTTCTGCTTCTCCGACGGGGTGGCGCCCGACGTCAGCGGTGGCTCCGCGGTTCCCACAGGACCCTCTGCCGCCCGACGGCCCCTGAGAGGGTGCGGGCTTAGGGACGGCCCCCGGCCTGACGCTGACAAATAACTGGCCGACTACCCCACGCGGCACTCGCCGGGCCGGGCAGGCCCGCTGGGCAAAAACGGGGCGGCGAGCGGCAACGCGGCAGCGCCGCGAACCAGGTGAGTAATGGCGGCCGTAACTCGATCAGGACTCAAATCCTCATCAAGGCGACGCGTCCACAGACAGCTCTCACTCTTAGGGGTGAGGCGCCACTGTCTGACCGGCAAAGAGTGATACTGTCACTGATCGGCGATATTTCGGTAAGAAATACAAGGGTTCAGTCTCTCTGACTCTTTTTCGGTCACACATTTTAGCGTCACCCTTTCTCGATGATACTTTTTGTATCGCCGAAAATTGGTCGTACGTCTCACCCATAGAATTTCAGTGCATTCTTCTTCTTTTCCTTCTCCACCTTCCTCTGGCTGCCGGCGCGCTGGGAGTGCACACCTCGATGCTTCTCCTCGGCGCGGCGCGCAGCTCTCTTCGGTGCGCCGTCTTGAAAGTGTTCTCCAAAGTTTCCCCTGTACACCCTTGTAAATCTTCCTCCTCTCTCGGACACACACGCGGCGCGGCGCGCGCGGCCCGCCACCGTCACTCCACCGCCCCCCATCTGGGGGGAGGGGGGGGGGACGATGACGCTGTGGAGACCCTTCCTGCCTGAAAGGTCCTTGAGACTCGCGTGCCAATAGCAGGCCACTCCCCCCCCCCCACCCCCGCCATTTGGCCGCCTTCCCCGAGGGGGATCCAGGCTTGTCCCCAAGGATAAGTTATTGTGGCGCTCCTTTCGGACAGCCCCTTGCTTGCGGCAGCCGGACCGGGATCAATTAGAAAGTCTGTTTCAGAAACTGTTATGGATTGGACGGGTCCAGTGGGCGCTGGGCGGCGACTGTCGGTGCAGCCGACTCGGCCAGCGCGTCCGGCAAGCCTGGAGCAAAGCGGCCAGAGTCCTGCGTTTCGAAGCGCCCTCTCTCGAGACGCTCCATGAGTGCGAGCGAGAGACCGAGCGACGGAACGCGCTGTTCGGAACGAGCCTGCTGCCTCTCGCGCGCCCTCCCTTGCACACGTCAATTAGCCAATCCAGGCGCGAGGCCGGCCGGCCGGGGTCCGAGTTCAATCATCCAGAATACAGTATTCCACGAATTCAGCAAAGGCCCGCCGCTGCGCACCTCAACGGGCAGTCCGCACCGGAGCCAAGCAAACACGGCAACGCGGAGCCGAGGCCGGAGGCCGTGTACTGTACTGTACACCCAGCGCCGCAGCGCCGCGTCAGGATTCAGCGTCTCGACAGAGGGATTGCCTTTTCGCGCCGCTTATTCGATTGTCGACCAATGCGCGCCGACCGACATCTCAATATTTGATTCCGCAGTGGTTGTCGCGGGGGGGGGGGCAGCTGGTGGGCCGCGCGGCGGGAGTGTTGATGGCAGCAGAACGGTCTCGTTTTGTGTTGGCGGATGACCGCGGTCGTCGACGTGGTCTCGGAGTGCCGCGGGGTCTCCGGCACCGCGCCAGGGGCGCCCCCCCCCCAACCCGGCCGCGCCACGCCGCGCCGTACCACTGCACCACGACGGTGTGTTTAGAACGGCTTCAGCGCTGCGGCATCGCCCCCCGCGGCGAGGGGCAGCAGCCACGCCCGCAGCGTCGCTGGCTCGGCACGCCGCGGTTTTTACCCCAAATTTGAAGACGATGCAAAACGCAGCCAAACACGGCTGTCGGGAAGCGACCTTCGGTCGCCATAGCTGCAGGACGGGCGAAGCGCGAAATCCGGTGGTCGTCGACATTCTTCTCCTTTTTCGCTGCTTTTTTTTTTGACCATGCCCACGCTCTGCGCTCTGCCAGGGGCCGGGCTGCCCGCCCCAAGACTTGGTGTCCATTCTCTCCCCCCCCTTTTTCCCTCTCCCCTCTCGTGCGGGATAAGTCTTTTGTTTTGAGGGCGCCACGTGCTCCATCTGCTCGGCCTCTCTGCGGCCCCAGACAGTTCCCCCTTTTTTGCCGGCCTCGCTAGCCTCGCTCAGCCCCCAGCAAAGACGACCACAAATTTGGATCCTGGATTAAACGCATTCATCCCATGAATCAAGGCAACCATTGTTTTTTTTTTTTCCTCACGCGTGGTCGACGACGTCAGCGTCGAAATTCCCCCAGAGCGGGTCTCTGCACCCCCTAGCCGTCCAAGCCTCCGTCCACAGTACAGGCTGGGGCCGAGCCTCCGCACACTCCAGCCTCTGTCCACAGCATGCAGCATAATGCTGCACTGCCGGCTGGGCCACTGCTAGGCCATCTCAAAGTTTCGGGGTCCGAGATTCTTCGCCTGGGTTCGCGCGGTGCCCCCACCGGCCCCGCCGGGCAATAAGTTGTCTGTCAGCCCCCTCCCCCTCGCCGCTCTCGACGCGCGGCTATGCCCAAATATTTGATGGCTATCGGCAGGGGGCTCGGCGGGGCGGTCGGCGGCTGCCTCGTGATGTGCGGGGCGTGGCCGGCCGCCGCCTTGTAGACGACGGCGCACTCGACGAGCGTGCGGGGGCGTGCCGCCGGGGCGTGCTGGAGGAAGATAAAACAGGGGGGGGGGCCGCAGCGCGGTCCATGGCCCTGCAGGCCGATTCCGAGGGCGGCCCTGACGGCTGTCTCTCTCGCATCCATACCTCCATTGGTGCGAGAGGGACAGAGGTCTCATCCCGCTCGGTCTGCAGTCCCTCAGGTAATCAGGTCCGGACGGACAGACGGGCGGCCGGACGGGCCGGGCCTTGGCCAGGCCCCACGTGGCGCCCCGCCCCGCCCTCAATCACAACTTTTATTTATACCCATTTCTTATGTTTGGCGAGCATCAGCGACTTGGTCCGTGCTATTGATTTTGCTGTGACCGTGGCGGACCGCGGCGGACCCAGGCGAGACCGCACCCGACTTTCGGTCAAGTTGCGCTGCGTGACTCGAAAGGATGAGGTGAGCAGCCGGGAAAACCAACAAACCAATAAGAAAAGAGAGGTCTCTGGGAAACGGTTTTTTGTCACTCGCGCAGAAATCCGAGTCAGAAAAAGAGAAAAATCTGGTACTCGAACACGTGCCATCTGGCGGCTGACTTCTGCCCGATGTAGAGTCTGGCTACATTGGCGCGAATACAAGCCGCGTGGCTGCCGCCCGCCTCTCCTGTTTCAGGCCGGCGCGGCGGCCGTACGCTCCGCTGTGACGCTGCCCTCCCCTCGTCACCCTATCCGCTGGCCGCGCCGCCGCGCCCCGGGCCCCGGCCGGCCCACTGTGTCCAGAGTGCGGCCCAGCTGCTGTAGAGTCCTAAATACTGGACGGCGCTGACGTTTCTCCGTCAGTATTTAGGACTCTAAGCTGCTGTGGCCGCCCCGAGACACTGCCGCCACTCACACTTCACTGGTTGCAGAGCACTAAGACAAAAGTCCTCCGCACAGATTGATGCCACGACGGTTTTCGGCGCCTCTGTGGCGGTCTGCGAGGCCGTCTGTCTCTCTCGCAACCCGACGGGACGCGCCACGAGTGCGAGAGAGACAGAGCGCCGTTTCGGTTTCAGCCCGCTGCCGCGGTGGAGGTGGTGGAGCGTAGCGGGCGAAGGCTAAAAGTGTGTGCATCCTCTGGGAAAACTTGGGCGGCGGCGAGGGGCGCGTTTGAAGCTCCAAGAGGCTCAGGTGGTTAGAGTGGGCCTGCGAGAATAGCGGCCCCTTTGCCCCCGACGCCCAGGCCAGGGCCCCGCCAGGGGCTGCTCTTCGACAAACAGAAAGGCCCCACACCCTACACCGGAATGTCGAAAGTATGAAAGGAAACTTGGCGCTAGCAGCGCCCTGGCAATAGTAATCATCGCCTCCACTAAATACACTGAGCTAGGATGTCGCCATAAAGCCGCTTAGAAAACAACGCGGCCTCGCGTACATAATGGGAAGCAGGCTCAGCCTCCGGCCGCCTTCGCGACGTGCGCGCCCCGTTTTTCCGCCTTGCTAGTAACCACCCAGAGAGCACTTGACTTCTACGCCCTGGAGCCCAGCGCCCACCAACGAGGCCCGACTAGCCAGACTAATAAAAAATTAATCCTCATCCTGAGACAAGATCATAAGGCTCCTTTCAATTCAAAAATAATGACGGAAATTTTAGCAAGAGGAAGGTCATACGTATTCATGTATGAATCGACACGTTTTGTTGCCAGAGGCTCCTACCTACACACGTCCGCTCACACGCACCAGCCTCCCCCCCCCCCCCGCGCCGCGCCGACGCGCACGCATACAGGCGCCTTTGGAGCATCGACGCTAGAGTGATAAACCGACAGAGGGGCTCGCATTGCAAAGCTGCATCGGGATCGGGTGGCCGTGGTGGTGGGGTGCGAGGGAGAGGGGCGGGGAAGCAATGAGCGCGACTACCGCCAGCCTCCAGGCCGCTCCAGGCGTCTCGAGACCCCAGCGGACGGGGAGTCGTTTCGTCGCTCCGTCGCTCTCGCACTCAGGCGGGACGCTCTGCGAGCGCGACAGAGTGCCGACAACGACTCTCTGCGGAATCAGTCCGCCGCCGCCGGCCGAACGGCGGAAAGGGTCACAGAAATATGTCCGGGCGGCGCGCAGCGCGGACTCGCCGAGGAGGAGTGGGAGACACACGGCCAAGGCGGCATCGGCCCCCGCCGCCCCGCCTGACCCGCCTGGACGGAGATGGATGGCTTTCTGATCGCGAATGAACGCCCCGCTGTTCATCTCTGCCGCCGGCCGCCGCCGCCGAGGCCGTGAATACGCACGAGGGGGGCGCGGTGGGCGGGGCGGGGAATCGTTACCAAATTGCCCGGAATGCGCGAGGAGACTGCAGCGTGCACACTGTGACTGGGGAATGCCGTCTCCTGGGCGTGGCGGGGCGTGGCGGGGCGTGGCGGGGCGTGGCGGGCGGCGCGACCAGCGACCCTTGTCGGGGTGCCGATACCGGCATTTCTCATCGCCGCTATTCGTCAGCCCGCGTGTTGCGTAGGGGCGGCCGCGCGTATTCATCCCGAATAACGGATTGCTTCCACTTCATAAACCGGAAGCGGAGTGGCGGACGCAAACGCTTATAATGCCGCCTTCCGCCGCAAGGCGAAAGGCGGCTTCTGGGAAGTGGGCGATCCTGGGAGCGAGGGCGGGGTGGGGGTTTCTGACAGTGAACTAGTCGTTCCCACTTTGGCCGCTGCGCCCTCAGCGGCCCTCGAGACCGCGGCCCTCTCCGCGTCGCTCTCATAATCTTATCTACCCTTACTCCCAGCAGCCCCCCCCCCCGCTCGCCACACCTCCATCTGGGCGATGAAATTACTCGCTGTGTTTACTTCTTGTTTCGCCGGCGTACGGCAGTGTACCGCGAGAGGATAGCCCGCCCCGCCGCTACGCTACTTGCTGTCTTTCGGCCACAAACGCGAGCGCGGCCCGTTCCGTAAATTAAATTCGGAGCCTCACAACGGATTCCAACGAGACGAGGCTCGGGTCCGGGCGGCGCGGGGTGGGGCGGGGTGGAGCGGGGTGGGGCGGAAGGCGCGGCGGCAAGCCCACGCAAAAAGCGCTTGCGGACGCGCCGCAGCCACGCTGGCCCTGGGTGCCCCGCGGCGGTCTTGCCGGGGGTGTCGGTGGCGGTGGCTCGTAAATGTAGTAGTATTTCGGCACCAGTTATACGAGCCTGCGGCCCCGAGAAGGACGGGGCGTTCACGCGGTGGCGTCTTTTCGCCTCGCTTGGGTCTCCACCGCGCGCACTCTCTCTCTCTACCCGCACGCGCCACACGCGAGGCACAATCCGGGCGCCAGCGCGGCGTCATGCCTGGGCTTCACCACCAGACACTCGGGCCGCCCGCATGGCCGCGTCGGGCCGTCACGGGCCACTGTCCATCCAGTGACACGGCGGAGAGAAGAAGAGGAAGAGGCAAAACAATAAAAAGTCGGCCTGGAAGATAAGGCCCGCTGCGGTCGCTGCCGGTCGGAATGCGGGGAGGAGATCGCCGAGGCCGTGGCGGCCGTGGTGGCCGTGGCGCTGGCCTCGCAGCCCCTCCGCATCCATCAATCAGCTTGTCCTCGAAGCGGGGCGAAACGCCAATTAAACCTCAGCCGAAAATATTCCAAGACTGCCGCACTGGGGTTTACGGTTCGGATCCGCCGCAGGGGGAGAGCGGAGGGAGAGCGGAGGGGAGGGGGTGCCACTCTCCCTGTCAGTGAGATTGCCACGCAAGAAGGGCGACCTTGGCCGCCCTCCGCCATACTGACCGGGCCGTGGTCCGGGACGACAACGAGTACCGCTATTCGCAGTTCCCGCGCAAACGATATTTTACTATTCCCGACGCGTTTTATGGCCGCGGCCCATCCACAGCCCCCCTCGGACCGGCCTGGCAGTCCTCGCTGGGGGGGGGGGGAGGGGGGACTGCACGGCGCGCGCATCCTCTGGAGAAATCGCGCACTTCTTTACGGCGGCGGGACGTGAGGACGTGACGTTTCCGAAACCAAAACAGGGTTGCAGTGCGCGCGTCGCGGCGAGGATGCCGCTCGCCAGCGCCGCGCAGCGCCGCGACGTGAGCAAAAAAGAAATGGCAGGGCCACGCCTCGTGTCCCGGCGCCACACCTTGCCATTGTCCCCGGCACAAGAACTAAGCCGCGCGTAAGTCTGACTTACCGCCGCCTCTCCCCCCCCCCCCACAAACGATCCCTTCTTACGGGCCGATCCGGCGCATGGCTCCTCTCGTCGCGGACCCTGTCCAGCTGCAGACCGGAAAGGGGTCGCCCGCAGAGATTTATAACTGAGACCTTTGGCGCACCGGTTTATAACGCCCGGAATCAGAAATCAAGGCTCTTGGCTGGCGGCGCCCCCCGCGAGTTCTCGGCACCTCAAACGGAGGAGTCCCTCAGGGGCGCGAGGACGGCGAGGGATAAGAAATCTCGGAAGAGCGGGAGTCGGCAGATCGCAATAAGATCATGAGAGATCACCGATGACAATGGATTCCTGGGGATCTCGTTTGTTTCGTTTGTTTCGAGGTGCGAAATCTGCTTATTTCGTTCCTTTTTCCCTTGCGAGTTTTAGATCTACTGAGGAACCATCAACCCACTCTCCTCGGGCCTTTACCGTCTGCGTTCACACGTGGAATGTGGATCAAACTCTGAAATCTGCCACGCAGTATTTCCAATAAGGAGTGCAATTTCGGCAGCGGGGAGGTAAGATAAATTAGACAAAGGACATTTTTTCCCATCCCTCTATGGAAGAGCGGCGAATGTTGTTCACGCAAAGTTATCTCCAGTTACAAGGCACAGTCTAGTGTAGCAGTCACATGATTTACACGGGCGCCGCTGCTGGACCCAACCCAACGCACCGAGCTAATCGTTCGAATCCATTTCTCTTGCTGCCCCCCTCCTTCCTCTCTGGAGGTGACGACGGTTTGTAGACTTGCCAGCCCCAGCCCCACCTTGGACGCCTTGTCAATGACTAAGCCTAGTTCCACGACTAATGAAATAATCACGATTTATGTCGCCAGACCTGCCAGGACCGCCGCAGCACCCCCTCGACCCCCCTTGCCGGCCGCGGCGGCGCCCGAGAGAGGTGGAGGGGGGGGGAGAGGGGGCTAAGAAACCAACGTGTGAAAGGAGAGGAAAGTGATGGAGATGGGAAGAATAGATGCAGAGGACGAGCTCGTGGAGGAGCGATTCCGAACAACACTGCTTGTTTTGTCACCCTGTCTCTCTCGCCAGAGGCGTGCACAAGAGGGGGAGGAGGAGGGGGCGACCGCCCGGTTGCCGAAAATATTGTAGACTTGGCGGTCTCGAACCCGAGACCTTCCCTTTCCCCAGCTGATGCTCTTCACCACTGAGCCACTGGGACAATGGATCACTGCTGCCACGACGAGCAGCATGGTGTCCCAGTGGCTCGAGGGGTAGGCGCGCCGGTTCCCCGGTGTGACGATCGGCGTTTCAAATCTTCTTACTTTACAAATTTTTTCTCTGACCGCTGCTCTTTGTCGCGTCAAGAGCCCGCTTCGATCGGCGGCAGATATGAGCCGTGGTGGCTGAGGGCGTTGAGGCGTCCGACCCCAACCGTAAGGTCCGGGGATCGAATCCCAATACATCCTTTCATTTTTCGACTGGCTTCCTCCCACTGCGACTCAAGCCCGTCGTCCAACACTCGGCAGACGTGCAAGTCAGGGTGGTGTAGTGGTCTAGGCTCAATCCAGGCCATTACACCCGGGTGTCTAAAAAGCAGTCCGCTTCGGCGGATTGGCCTCGGCACTGGTTCGATCCCCGATCGAGCCAGCCACTCGAAATTGGTCGCGAGTGGGTCCATTCCGATTCGTCGGATGGAGTTGATAAGTCCTTTGAAGCTGGCCCACTGACTGCATGTTCGGGTCTGGGAGCGCCGGACAGCGGGGGTACATTAGGTACCGACCACCCTGCGCAAACAAAAGCTCCCAAAACTACTCTCTCTCTTTCTTTCTTTCTCTGTCTCTCTATCGTCTCTGCCTTACTCTACTCTGCCCATGTTGGGCCGTGTCGGCGGCTCGGGTCCTACTGGGTCCCCCGGCGTACGATATCGAAGTCGCTGGATCGGATTAACCCCAGTTACCTGATAGCACCGGTTCCCATCCCGAACACCGAAGTAAAGCAGGAGGCCTCCCCATTAAGACTGGGGAGGGGGTGTAGAGTTCCATTTTTTAAATTTTTTTTTTAGTTAAACACGATCGCCAGCGCCTGGCGGTACACCGTTGTCCATATCCAAACACCGAACTGACTTGACCCCAACGGGCCGAGGCACGAGTGCGAGAGAGACAGAGCGACACTCCGTTCGGAATGAAGCGGTGGGAGCACGGAGCAGCGGTCCTCGATGGGACGGCAGTGCTACCCGTCGCATGTCAGTCGATAACCAGCTAGGCGGGGCTGGCGGCAGGTGAAGAGAAGACCGACAAAGTTTGAGAGCTGAGGCTGGGGGGTGGGGGCGGCGGGAGTAACAAAGAAGAGAGAGATAGGACGCAAAGTAAAGGCCGTCCGAGACTGAGAGCGGTGCGGCGCGGTGCCGAGACGATATTAAGGATCTCGTAGTCCCCTACTCTACTCGCAGGGAGATAAGATGAAATCAGTATCTCGGGGCTTCGTGCTCCTTTTTCACACCCGTCCGTAACTTGGCCCCTGCTCCTCGCTGGCGGTTTTCCTCCTCAGCTGCTGCTCAAACGACCAGTCAAACACCGACCCAGTCCCAATAGCACTCGCTTGTTGTGTCCTTTTTTTTCCCGTTCCGTGAACACCTTTACAGTATTGGTTCCACAAAAACCCACTCAAGCTATAACACGGCTAGCCAGCCGGGCGGAGCGCTGCGTCGTGCCGCTGTCGGCTGCAATATCATTAGATGCGTCCTCGCCGGGGCGGTCAGGCGCTGCACAGCCAAGAGGGATTCCGAGGAGTCGTTCTGCCTCTCTCGCACCCCAACAGCACGGCCGCGAGAGCGCGAGAGACAGAGCGATGAAACGACACTTGGCAGTCTGGTCCGGCGGTCCAAGCTGCCGCGGCTGCTACCGTCCAAGAGTCCCAGTAGTTTCCAGGCCGACGCACGAAATGCCGGAGCGCCGTCTTCGTTATGGCGCTGCCTGACCTCCTGCTGGCCCGGCGCGGCGCGCGGCGCACCCAGGAAACTTTCCCGCAGGACGTCCTGTTATCGTCGGGACAGAGCGGATAAGGCCGGCGGTCTTTGCGGCGCCGCGTTCATTAATTGGGGCCATTCCAGGTTCCCAAGTTTTCAAGAGGATGGGCCATTCTACGGCCGATCGGCGTCCCCTTGCGGGGCCTCGCCGCCCGGGGCCCTTACACCGTCGGGGCGGGTAATACCGGCTGCTTTCCTTATGGGTCGTTGCTGCTCCGGGCGCTACTGCTCCGGGACCCCCAGGACCTCCAGGACGGGACGCGACGCGCTGCAGGCAGAGCGGCTCTGTCCAAAGGATTTGCTCGGCGCCAATGCGCCAGTCGGAGCACGGCGCCGCACGGCGCGCTGGTGGCTGCGTGCGGCGGCGCGGGCTGCCCTCGTCCGGCTTGATGTTTTCGGGGCGTGGCCCGGTGCGTATTAGTGTGAGGTTCCAAATAGAAAAATATGAGGTGCTGTCCGGGGTGGCACATGCAGGGCGTGGCGGGGCGTGGCGGGGCGTGGCGGGGCGTGGCGGGGCGTGGCGGGGCGTGGCGCGGCGGGGCTGTCATGGCGTGTCCACACGCCCCTCCCCGCCGCGCGCCGACGACCGTTCCCCGACTGCTCCCCGGGATTACTTGTCCGACTTTTCGGTCTGCGCGCGTCCGCCCAACACTGCCGCACGATGCCTCAAAACTGACAGGAGAAAAAAAAAACGTTAACGCTAACGCTAACGTGAAAGCAGATGATACTAATGTTTATTTCAATGTATGTTTGTTCATCATTTAATTAAGGAAAACAATTTTATTTTAATTTTCTAATTTTGTTTGATGTATTCATGTCTACGCATGTGTGTCCACAATGATATGCCTAATACCACTTGTGTTGGGTATCATTTTCTTTGTTTCAACGCGAGGATGCACAATATGTAGGCCAATCACGTGAATACTCAAAACCCGTCAAATTGGTTTTCAGTACTAGGCCGGCCATCGATGCGGTGCGAAGGCCCGACAGAAACCAGACGCCGCCCCAGACGCGCCCCGGGCCCTGGCGTCCACTTGACCCTGCGCCGCGGAGACCTTCCTCTTATCACTCTGCGCCACTTGTAAACGGACGCCGCGCATCCGTTCCGGTGTGCGTTCACGATATGCAGTGTAGCGGCGCCACGCCACTCGCGGCCGAGATAAACGAAAGAGCGGACGGGCGCGGGCGCGGGCAGGCGACTCGAGGCCCCCACAGCCGGCCGGTCATAACATTTGAGCCTAGCCATCCCAGCCGCTCGCTCGGCCGGCACGAGAGTACAAGCATATGATACAATTATAATTATAATTTTTGTTTTTGTTTTTGCGAATAGCAATTGTATCATCTGCTAAAAATGTGTCCACTAAAGCGCTGCTTAAATTGTCGACTCTTCTTTAGGCTTTTACAAAATTAAAGCTTGAAAGGAAAACAGTCGGATACTGATTTGGGTCTTCTCCTCCCCCCACCCCCGGCACGCAAACAGGGTCTCGGCCGGACGAGCTCTGCTTCCCTGAGGGGTTCGGCTTCGACCCGTGCGCGGAAATTCGGAAATTCGACGTAAATGTTGACAAACTCTGCCCCTTGCCGTCTCCGGGTTCCACCTGAGGGTTTCGCTTCTCAGAATCAGGCCCGGGCGTACCCCACGCAACGCAAACAGAAGAAAAGGGAACGAGGTTAACCTTATTGCTCCGAGTATTGTCAGCTTCCCGCGTGCCGCGAATACGCCCGCCGCCATCACTCTGTTGAATGCAGGGAATTCAGCGGCTCTGCGGGAGAGGGAGGTAGGGGGGTGGGGGTGGAATGTGTGGGGAGACTTGCCGCGCTGTAAGAAGGGCCGGGGTAATGTTTGTGCAGGCTGCTGCTACGACGACCTCGCAGCAAGGGGTGCGATGAACTAAGTGTTTCGGGGGGAGGGGGCGGCCTGGCCTGCTCTAAGCGATGTTGCGGGGGTTCTGGGGGCACTTTTTATTTAACACTTCTTGACGTCACAGCGGCACAGCGGCGCAGCGGCGGAGCAGTGGGAGGGTGTTCGCTACTGCCGCCTCGTTTATATGCAAATGCCGGCAGCGCGTGGGCCCGCGTGCCAAAGTCTTGGGCCTGTGCAGCGCGGCCCGGGCCGCGGCCCAATCGCAGGATGCTCGAATCAGCCGAGCAGCACCTCGGCCGCCGCTCAACCTCAGTCGCACCAGCCGGCACAAAAATGAATACGAGTCAACTCTACTTGTTGAAGCGGAACCAGGGAAAACTTGGCGCCGGCCTTTGGTCCTCCCACTGCGTCCGCTCGCCCGTCCGCCATTTCCGGCTTCCCGCTTCCGGCGCGGCCTGCACTTCCGGGGGACTCTTCCGGCCGCCGAGTGCAGCGGCTTCTTGGCGAGCCGAGGAAATCTTAGCGGAGACATCTTCAAAATGGAGAGGAAAGACAGTGAAAAATTTCAGTGTGGGTGGGCCCGTTCAGGTGACGTCATATTTCGTTTGGTTAGCTCAGCGGTTACCGAACTTAGTCGGCACGCAGCAGGCGACCCAAAGGACCGATCCGCGACCACCAAAATTTTAGGGGCGGGCGCCTGTCCGCCGCGCTCGCGTGCGTTGCGGCGTTGTCTACCCTCGACTTCGCGGGCGCTGTCGCGGCTGACGCCGCACGCGTCGGCCATCTGCCCCCACAACTGGAAGGCGTTTCGGCGGCGACAAGAATCCGAGCCGAACCGCGAGTTTGATGCAAGTTTCGTCGGAACCGTACGCAGGCCGCCCGTCGGAGTGCCGAGCATCGTCGCTCCGTCTCTCTCGCGTGGAGGCGTGGAGGTGAGCGACGCTTGCTCCGCCAGATGGCGCGCAGCTCCAAGTGAGTCGCGTGCCGTTTGCCGGCGCGTCTTCGCCTCCCCTCTGCGCTCCTAGACGTCCTCGCTTGAACAAACGAGAGCGGCCGCGATCTGTTTAGCCGGGTCGCGGCCGGCCGGGCTGCTGGCTTTGGCGGTTCGAGGCCGTGTCCGCGTGGGGCCGTCCTAGTGGGCTCGCCGCGGGCCGCCCCAGGTCACCCCCAGGCCGGCCGCAGAGGTCAAGCCCGCTGCATGGAGTCTGCTCTCTGTTTTCCGAGCGCCAACTACTGGCCGCCTCAGCACACTACTCCACCTGCCCGCGGTGGACCCCGTCGCAGGGAAATAAGACGGAGCAAAGCACCTCGGCCCCACCTAACGATCATCCGATTGAGGTCCGGACCTCAGCTGATTATGGCACTTCAGTTTGCGAGTTCCCTCCCTCCCTCCGCCCGCCTCCTCAAGGCTCGCTCTAACGACGTTCGATTTGAGAAGTGGATGGGACCGGCCTAGGGACAGCTGCTACGTTTCTGTTGCCTCCCTGACTCCCTCCCTGGCCTCCCAGGAAGATGTCCTGCTGGGCGGAGTCGAGGTCGGGTCATTATGGAGTCCCACTCGCACTCCAAGCGGCAGGCCCGCAAAAAAAAAAACAAACAAGCGATTAAAAAAACAAAAAACAAATGGCACGCAGTGGTTTAATCTGACCCGTCAGAACATAGCTCATCAACAAGATGAAAAACCAGGCCATAATTTCTTAACAACAAAATAAGTTATGAAACTTACAGTTTTTTAAAATAGTGTTTACGACGAGGTCTACTGTTGATTTGCCCGAGTCTGGTCAGCAGTCTGAAATGGGGGCAGAGGGTTTGTTGGGAGATACATTGAGGAGGCCAGGCTTCATGAAGACTGGGCGGGTTGTAGCGAGGGAGGGACTGGGGGGGGGGAAAGAGAGACAGAGAGAGAGAGAGAGAGAAAGAGAGAGAGAGAGAGAGAGAGAGAGAGAGAGAGAGAGAGAGAGAGAGAGAGAGAGAGGAGGGGAGGGGAGGGGGCGCACAGACGTACGCAGGCACTGGTCTACAGAACTCCCTCCGACAATCCGGTTAGAAACTTGTTAATGCATTTATGATCACTGCAGCCATCGGATCGCGCGCAAGGCAGAACCAGCCGGCAATGAGGAAGTCGTCCGAGAGTTCACGTCTCTCTTTTTGAGGGCTCTTCTCTAGCGTATTTCAATCTAATTTCGCAATGAAACTCCGGCGCCTGAATTTAATTAAACGAGAAAAAAAAAAACCGTGATGAAAAAGTTGGCGGCGGAGTGGGTCCGTTGCTGCAGGGTACCTCGCTGCTCGGCGCACTGCGTCGCCGCGTCGCCGCGTCACTTGTCCCGCTCCTCCTCGTAAACACGGCGCCTTAATGGCCTCCCAACTACTTTCGCAGCGAGATAATTACAGTGGGCAAACAGATTCATCGATGCCAAATACGACAAACCAATTACAGGCGGGGTTCGGCCGTCATTGTCTCGCTGTTGCCCCGGCAGTCCTGCGTGCCCTGGAGTAGCCGAGCCGGGGCCCGGAGCGGCGGGGCGCACAGTGGGCCGGGCAAGCAGCGGAAACTCATCTCAGAGACGGGCGACGTCTGATGGACTACTCGCTGAAGGGGGCGAGACCGTTAGAAAATGGCTGAATTTGGGTGCGGCGACTTGGCCGCGAAGCGTCCGGTTACGGGAGAACCAGGGGGTCGTTACGGGGAATATGATGTGATTTCAGACGACGAAATTAGTCATGAAATTAGGCAACAAAAAAGACGCCCCGGTTTTTAATGGCGCTCGCCGCGGAGGCGTAATGACGGTGCAGGAGTCCAGGCGGGGCGGGGCGAAACACCTCACAGGAAAGGAAAATGCAAGTTTTAAAAAGCGAGCAACTTGATGCTTCCCAGGGCAGTGCCGCGGCCGCCCGGCAGGCCGGCCGACCCCCCGCGCACCTTTGGCACCATGGAGACCACCCAGCCCGCGCCGGCCGCGCAGCCAGCCCAGGCCACCCAGCCCGCGCAGCCAGCCCAGGCCACCCAGCCCGCGCAGCCAGCCCAGGCCACCCAGCCCGCGCAGCCAGCCCAGGCCACCCAGCACGCGCAGCCAGCCCAGGCCACCCAGCCCGCGCCGGCCGCGCAGCCAGCCCAGGCCACCCAGCCCGCGCAGCCAGCCCAGGCCACCCAGCCCGCGCAGCCAGCCCAGGCCACCCAGCACGCGCAGCCAGCCCAGGCCACCCAGCCCGCGCCGGCCGCGCAGCCAGCCCAGGCCACCCAGCCCGCGCAGCCAGCCCAGGCCACCCAGCCCGCGCAGCCAGCCCAGGCCACCCAGCCCGCGCAGCCAGCCCAGGCCACCCAGCCCGCGCAGCCAGCCCAGGCCACCCAGCCCGCGCAGCCAGCCCAGGCCACCCAGCCCGCGCAGCCAGCCCAGGCCACCCAGCCCGCGCAGCCAGCCCAGGCCACCCAGCCCGCGCAGCCTGCTCCAATTTTGGCCTGCCTTTGATTTCATCTCGCGCGGATGAGAGTGGCGGGAACAAAAAGACTGACGGAGAAAGAGGATTAGAGGGTAGCGGGGCAGCGGCCGGCAGCGGGTAGGAGGGAGTAGAGAGTAGGGAGACGGCGGCTACACAAAGCGACCATATAGGCACTGCGGGGCCGCGCTCGCTCTCTCTGCCGGCCGGGAAGGGTCCAGTGATTGTTGAAAGTTGAATGGGAGCGCCGAGCGAAGTGGGAACGAACCCCTCCTCCCGTCCTTTTCTGCTTGGTGCGTTTCGCGCCGACCCTAGGCGATGGCGCTGCCGCGCTGCCGTCGCCACGAGCCAAGAGGCCCCCGAAGAGAAAGACCACTCAATAGCCTCACGAGAGCTTTCAAAACGAGAGCGCGGCTTTTGTTCTTTGTTCCCCTTTCTTTAAGTTCCTGACCGGAAGGTTTCAGCTTTTAGCGTGTTTTTCAAAACGCCCGGCTGTAATAATTCCCGCGGCTGCAGCGGTGCGCGCAGAGAGAGTGATTCGAACGCGGCTCGGTCGCCGGCATGGAATGTACTTTCCAGCTGCTGTCCAGTGCTTTTGCCGTGCCTGATGTGCCCCAGTAATGGATGCTGCTGCACCGGAAAATGTGGAGTCATGGCCAGTTAGGTCCAGCGGTCCACGTAATTAGCGCTAAAACGGGCTAGAACGAGGCAAATGACCACTCACTCCGGCTGTGTTGCCTCGATCCGTGAGCGGACAGGCACCGCTTCAGAGTGGCGGGGGTTAGTACTACTAGTAGTGGTGGTAGTAGTCCCAGAGACGTGCTGAGAGAAAAGAAAAAGAGAATACAAGGAGGATTTTTAGAAATTCTTACCTTTATTCACACTTATCTTTTTTTTTGTTTGCATATTATAAAGATCAATCTTTGAAAACGATAAAAACATGTAAGACAATGACAAGTGCAGTCAAGGAAACAGACAGCAGACTGCTACGGTACGTATAACAGATCTGGATATTTTATCATACACCAGGATAAGAAAATTTGAAGTCAGTAACATCAATTCAGGGAATATTTATGATATAATGATTGCAATTCGGCGTGACGCGGTTGTCTCTTTACAAATGCTTTTCCTTACTTCCATACAACATTTATTTTCTTGCTTCATGCTTATTTACCTAGGTCCACTTCAATAATTTCTTTGGCAAGAGTAGACTTTGGCTGATCACAAAAATAATAATCTTTTTTAAAATTTCTTTTCCTGATTGAACCTTAATTTAACGACGGCAGTCAAAAATAACAGAGTCAAATAAATTAATTAAACGTATATCTAGCGGCCAAAACCGAAATTTCACTTATTTTACTCCACACACTCTCACTAATGCATTCGCACGATAGGCACATAGAGACCAAGAGAGAAAAGAGTAACGCGACTCGATTCGTGGTCAAAGAATATCACAATTGTAAAAACACACAGTCTGTCACTCGCAACGACAGAGAGCACGGGCCGCCTCAAACCACTCACGGAAAGGCGCTTTTTGCATTTGCATGGACGAGATGCTGCACTCCATGAATACATTTCCAAGCCGAGCCCCGGACGCAGCTCCCCAAGGACGGCCTATCCTCACTTAGTCGCAGTAGGACGGGGTGGGTGCAGCATTTTCGGAAACACATATCGCGTACGCAAATCAGGCAATGTGTCGCGAACGCAGTGTTTCGGGAATGATGGCGGAAAAGGGGGTTAGCGGCTCTTTTGGACAGACATTCACCGAAGTATCACTCACCCAACTCCAGCCCCATTTGCAGACGAGTTGGCGCACATAACTACACCCTCTCCCGTCAAACCCTCGTCACTATCAGAGCGCCCAGAGCATCGCACGTGCTTTTTGAAAGTTCCACGCACTCTGCGCCGGCAAGCCTCACAGGGCCAGCCTCACAGGGCCAGCCTCACAGTCAGGGCAACCCACATAGGGCCAGCCTCACAGCACAAGCCTCACGGGACAAGCCTCACAGGGCCAGCCTCACAGCCGGATGAAGGTGACACTGTGCTTCTTGGGCCGGGGCGCGGTGGCCGTCCCGCCGCCCTTGCCAGGCGGCGGGGCCTCATATCAGACGCGCATCTCGCTGAGGGCCGCGGAGGGCATGCCCATGCCGCCACCGGCGTGGGCGTTGCCGTTGCCGTGCGCGTTGCCGTGCGCGTTGCCGTGCGCGTTGCCGCTGCTGTTGGCGGTGATGGCCGTGGCTGCCGCGCCGCGGTGGCACTCGGTGGGGCTCTGCTTGGCGCGCGGCGCCGGCGGCCCACCCTGCCTGCAGGACGGCCTCGGCAGCGACGAGAAGTAGGGCAGCGAGCCGTTGGCAGTCGACAGCGACGTCTCGGCCATCATGTGCACGTTGCCGCGCGGCAGCGTGGACGTGTGCACCATGCTGCCGCGCGACGACCCCGCCGACACGGCCGCCGACACGGCCGGCGCCACCACCATGCCGGTCTGGAACATCTCGGGCGGCGGCGGCGGCGGCAGGTGCAGCACGTCGGCGGCCTGGCACGCCTGCTGCTGGCACTGCTGCTGACACTGCTGCTGACACTGAGCCTGGCAGGGCTGCTCCTTGATGGTGGCCAGGTGGTACATGCCCGACGAGTACATGGAGCCGGACGGGTAGCCGCTGGGCGGCGTGCTGGAGGCCAGCATCATGGCGGCCTGCTGCTCGCGCTCCACCTCCACGGTGGCCGACGGGCAGCCCATGTACTTGCCCTTGTTGCTGGCCGCGCCGCCGCCGCCCGACTGCGGCTGCTGCTGCAGGTTCTTCACCTCCATGCGCGCGCGGTCGCGCTGGTAGTACACGCCCGCGAAGATGACGATGTTGAGCACGAGCAGCGAGCAGCCGATGGCGATGGTGACGCCCAGCGCCGTGCTGTACGCCATGGAGGCCTCGGCGTCCGCGCTGCTGCCGTTCACCGTGGGCTGCGTGTGGTAGTGGATGACGCCGATGCACGTCGTCGAGGGCGGCAGGTCCGTGGTCGCGGACTCGGGCAGCGAGATGTTGCCGAAGCGGCGGCCGCCCTGACCTGCACACATTCAAACCGCATCAGAAAGTGTTGCCGTTTGCCGTTTGTGAGTCGGCTGGAAAAAAATGGCCACGGTCGCCTACAGATCATTTGAGCTATAGCTTAGTTTCCGGAATACAAATTCCGAAGCTGCAATTTCTCCCTGACAGGCGGCCGGCCATTTTCAACTTTTGTCGTTGGCAGTGGGTGCAAGGAGGCGTGCGCTCGGCCGGGCGATTTCTCATAGTTTGAGCGAAGGATGGCAGGGAAGCCGTCCGTCCCAGGACCAGCGGCCCCATTCACTCTCCCGCCGACAATCATTCACCGAGCGAGTATCGGTCGACCCACTGTGTCGGGGGAAGAAGAAAACGGAATGACGTTCCTACAACGACCGACCTTGAGCGACGAGCGAAGGGCCGCGCACCATGCCGTCGTACAGCCCCGGGTCGTGGTGGTTGCGGAACAGGTTGTGGCGGCCGACGACGTCCTCCATGCCGGCGCGGTGCAGCTCGGGGATGAGGCGCAGCCACACGGACAGCTGGTGGGCGCGGAAGTGGTTCTTGAGGCGCGGCTTGAGGCCTGCAACACAAACAGCCCGCCGTCACTCCGCCTGTCGTGCTGTGGCGGCGTTCGCCCGTCCGGCCCGCCCCGCCCCGCCACACACTGCCAAGTACTACCCGCAGAAGTAAAATGCCCCCCTCTCCCCCTCCTTCCCCCTGGTGCCATACTCCCGCGCGTTCGGCGCCAATATGCCCCGGCGGGGCGCTCGGGTGCCGTCAGGGAGGCTCAGGCCGCGTAATACCCATAAATAAGTAAGGCCAACTTGAAAGCAGTTTTCGTGCCGCGCGCCGCCGGTAATGCATTTTACATCGCGCTCGCTACAATGAGAGCGAGGGAGCGCGCTGCAGGGCCTATGGCTGCGTCGCGACGGAAGGGTGCATCGCGGGGAACGTTGCGGGGTATCGGCGTCCTTGACCCGCCGTTCGCGCGTTCAAGGTCACCAGCTTTACGAGGGTCATGTGCGGCGGCCTGACAGGCAGAGCCTCCTTCGCCAGCGGGCCGGGGGCATCACAGTGGGCCTGCCGTCCGCGGCGGCGTCGCGCCGTCCTGCTGTCGACGAGTCGGACGAGGACGGCGAGGACGACAAGGACGAGGGGGCGTCGCAGGGAGGGGGTGCCGCGCCAGCACGGCCGCCAGCAGTCGGACCCCGAGCGGGGCTCTGTCTCTCTCGCACCCCTACGGAGAACGCCGCCAAGTGCGAGAGGCCGACGACCGTATCCGGAATCAGCCTGCGAGGCTGCCCGGCCGCGCCCGGCCACCAGGACAGAACAGCATGAATTATGCAGGGCGACGACGACGTCGGGGCGTCGCGCCGCGGCCTGCTCGCCCCGCTCCCAGAAATTAAGGTGACGTCCTGGAAGGAGGCGCCGGGCCGCGACACCCAGCCGACCACCATCCCGCCGTCGTCCCACTTGCCTGGTGGTCTGCGCGCCGATGCCGCGCACAGCGCACAGCGGGCAGTTACGTCGACGCAATGCCTCACGAGAGAGCGACAGACAGACAGACAGACAGACAGACGAAAGCGATGCTCATCACTCCGCCGCAACGCAGGCACAGGCCCCGTGCTGGAAGTGCCAGGCGTCTCGCGGCCCTTCAGAGCCTCTCAACGCCCCTCCCTCCTCTTCGCAGCCCTTTTAATCTTAGCGTGTAACGCGCACTGTGCCGTGAGCGATTTGCAGTGGCGCATCAAGCGCGGCGGCAGCGCCCTCCAGGCCGTGATGGCCGATGTCCTGATGGATGACATGGCTGTCGGCGCAAAGAGCCGGAATACGGAAAACGCTGCGGCAGCCGTGCCAGCCCCCCAGCGGAACGGAGCCCCGCGAGGGGAAGGGGGGGGGAGAGGGGCCCGGCGGCGCAACGGCCGCTGCGGAGGAATTTTGGGCTCCAGCGGGGGAGGGGAGGGGAGGGGGAGGGGTAGACAAACTGGGCGACACAGCCTGGCCCACTGTAATCGGCAGGCGTCATAAATAACCGGGTACCGCGAGAGCATAGCGGGCCGGGGGGGCGTAAAAACACGACAAGGCTTGTCGTACAGCGGAGCGGACCAGGCCGGGGCTTGGTCAAGACGAAGCACACATTTAAAAAAAGGAGGTCCTTTTCAAGCCTCTTTTACACGCGGAATCTACTGCCGCGATGGGGATGCTGCGTATCCAAGACCAGACTACGAAAACAACAGCAAGCGGGCCTGGACCGGCTGCGCGGCGCGCGGCCCGACCGTCGCCGTGCTCGGCGGTCCGGACGTGCCGGGCATCGCGAGCCTAGCAGCAAATGCAAGGGACTGGCGAGGACCACAGCGACGAGGAATACGAATAAGGGCGGCGGCGGAGCGTCGGCCCGCGTCCGGATGCACGGTGTGCCGGCCCACTTGCATCACATACTAAGTGCTTTCTTAGGGCCGCCGTCGGAGTGAAAGCCCTGCTGCTCGCTGCCGATACTCACTGATCTCCAGGTGCTTCTGGTGGCCCGGGTCGTACTGCCCCCACGTGATGCCCCGGAACCTGTTCTTCTCGCGCGAGACTGGCAGCAGCGCGTCCGCGCTCGACGCCGGGTTCGGGTTCCTGTAAACAGAGAAGGTCGGCCCGTGTGTGCTTAGAGTTGACAATGGAACTCAAACGAGAGACTGCGATTGGTTTTCCAGGGCAGGCGGATGGAGGGGGGGGGGGACCCGTTGCGGGGTTGCGGCGACCGTAAGCCGCGGCCGAAGCCGCCGCGGCCGTGGTGACCGACTCGGGAGCGCGCAGAGCGACGTGTGCGGGGGCGACATCGATAATGCATTGCACTGCCGTCTGCAACGGCCGCCAGTCACGGACGCCTGGGTTGCTTCGCGGTCTGCATCGCCACCGAGCAGCCAGGGTGCCCGGCAACACAAGGCCTTTATGCAAAGGCACACGTCCAGGGTGTGGTGCGGGGCGGCGGCCCTCTTCACTTTGCTTGACGGCTTTGCATATGACTGTACGCCTGTTGCATCCCCGTCGGCCCTGCCTCACCGCGCCGCCGCCGGGGGCCACCCTCTGCAGGCCACCCCGACGGCGAGCCTCATCCGACCCGCCTGGACCACTGGGGGTCGTCCGGCCCCCCCGACGGGTCCCGACGGGGCGGCAGGGTGGTGCCTTGTTACAAGCGTCGACGGACCACAATGCACAGGGTCGATTCAGAACATGCATCGCTCTGTCTCCCTCGCGCCATGCTCGCGAGAGAGGGAGGCGGAGGGACGGTTGATGGGCCTGCCCCAGGCCAGGCCGGCCGTGGAGCCCGCCCCGGCTTTGCTTCGGCTCGATGGGTCGCGTCGTGCCTGGTGTCCCGGCTTTGCGAATTTAAGAGTAGCCTTTGCCTTGGTTAATTCATCAGCCTCTTTAGAATTCGCATCATGGAGTCGCTGGGCCGACGAGAGCCAACCGGTTGCGGATAACACGAGGGGATACATTACTGTGGCCCTCATGACAAAGGTACGCCGCCATCTTTGCAAT
This sequence comes from Stenchaetothrips biformis, assembly GCA_030522485.1. NCBI lineage: Eukaryota > Metazoa > Arthropoda > Insecta > Thysanoptera > Thripidae > Stenchaetothrips > Stenchaetothrips biformis. The sequence goes on from CM060093.1 coordinate 15,846,911, forward strand.
TTTTTTTATTTTTTTTGTTGTTGGAGCCCTTGGCGTTGATTGGCAACCCTGCGGATCGCAAACACAGATTGCGTCTGATGTTGTGAATACGTTCCGTTAGGACTTTCTATTTCTTTTTTTTCACTTTTTTTTTTCTTCAAGGAAACATAATCTTGCAGATAAGAAAAAGAAAAGGCGTACGTCTCTCTTTTTTACAGAAGAAAAAGAAACATGGATTAGAGAAAGAAAATGGCGGCGTGCGGGGCGAACACAGCGGCCCTGACTTGCGCGTTATTTCTTTCTTTTTACACTGCGCGGAAAGGAATCAAATTTCTCATTAAGAACGGCAGCGCGGCGCGGCGGCGCGCAGGAAGAAGTGCCTCGAAGCCAATTCCAGAGGAATAAAACTCTGGCGGGGCTATCTTCCGGTGCGATACGCAGAACGCAGCACGCAATAAAAGACGCGGAGTTATGGCGGTCCTCGGGGGATTTATTCGAGTCTTGCCGCTGCATTAAAGGTGACGACATGAAGCAGTCGAAGAGCTTACCCGTTGCGCATGAAGTTGGACCAGTACATAATCATGGCCTCGGACAGCCCGGTCTCGGACTTGGTGTAGTTCCTGGCGAAGGGGCCGGGCCAGCCGCCCACCAGCGGTGCGCCCCACACGAAGGCCAGCTCCTCGCCGTGCGCCGTCCCCATCCGCTGCAATCAGAACAAGGCCAACATCGTGACGCATGGCTGGAGGGATTCTTCGGCCGTCGCGGTTTTCAGGGCCGAGACGCGGTGAGGGCGAAGATCCCAGGTTCGACCCCCACTCGTTCCTGTGACAAGACTTAGCTAATCGAGATTCTGGCTGAAAAGGAAGCGACCGCGAACACTAACCGGCAGGATGACCGCGTATATATCTCCATTTCACTGTTGCCGCAGCCCCACCGGTCCGACGACCCGCCGAGGCGTTTATCACTTTGCGCCGACCGAGCCGCGGTTTCCCGACGCCGTCTCGTGGTCGCGCGGAGCGCACTGCAAAAAGCAAACGCCCTCGGCTGACCTGGATGCCACTTGCGTGGCCCCGGCGAGTCACACCACGGTCCCCCCCCCCCCACCCCACCGCCATCACGCAGAGCCCCGGCCGCACCAAGCGCAGACACGCTCCAAATTTACGGCGCGAAAATGCCGGTTAGAACGGCGGTCGCCTATTCAAAGTTTGGCGCGTAAACGCATGAAGCTGGTAACGCGGCGCGATGGCCCCACGGCCCGGCCAGCGCGCGCAATTTCTCATAATACCGACCCTCCTCGCGCCCTGCTTCCCTCCCCCTCCCCCATCTAACACACTCACCACCGCAACCACTTTGGCCGGGCGATGGGGGAGGGGAGGGGGGGGAGGAGCCGTGAAAGCAGCGTCGCGGGGGCGGCGCGGGGCCCTCGGCTTTATTTCGGCTTGGCGGCAGGCTTTATTTTTTTCCATTTGGTAAAGTTGGTCGCGGGAACAAGGAGGAATGCGATGGTTCGCGGAAAGGCCCTGCGGAGCAGGGACGCTGGGTCGCGGCCCGACAGCTACTCCACTGTGACGGCCAGCGCAGCGCGACACCAAGTGGGCGGGTCGGGTTGCGCAGCGCGCGCGGCCCCAGCGCGTGTCAGCCCGCGGCTCTCACCGGCTCGCTCGCCCCCGCAGAGCCCCACGGCTGCGCAGGGCTGCGCGGGGCTGCGCGCGGTGGCGGCCTCCCGTAAACCGTGCAGAAAAACACAGTCCGAGTGCTCGCACATTAACAACAGCAGCGCCCCGTGGCCGAAGCTGCGGCCCCCTGTAAACCCGCGCCAGTTATTGCGGCCCGCTCAAAAGCAATACAGACAACGCCAACAGCGCGGCAAAAAAAAAAAAAATTAAAAAAATCCCGCGCTTTGCTGGTCGGGTCGGGCCGCGCGGGTCCTGACCTCTCCCCTTAACAATCCCATGAAGAGCTTGCACTTAGCTTTGTGTACGCGTGGCTGCGGCCACGGCAGAGACCCTGCAGCCAACAGCGTGGCGCTAACTACGCCACCATCGGCCGGCTAGGCTCGCCAACTTGTTGTTTTTTTTAACTTCCGTCATAATAGTGCGCGCTACTTTACGATCCACTAGACGCGACTTTTGTGTGTGGCTGTACGGTGGGCGTGGCCGCGCCATAAAACTCGGGCATCACGTGCCAGGCGCACGGCTGCACCCCCCCCCCTCTCTCGCTGTCAACACGCCACGCCACCGACACATTGTTCGAGTGAGCAGTCTTCCAGACGGTGTAGGCGCATGTACGCGACAATTCCCCCGGGCCGAGGGCCGAGGGCTGCCGAGGGCTGCCGAGGGCTGCCGAGGGCTGGAGGGAGGCAGTGGCCCCGATAGGGCTGACTACTGTACTACCTACGGTGGAGCGAGGCGCCGCCAGCGGCACACCCGGCCCACTGTGCGCCCGCCGAGTCAGCCTGTGATGGCGGGGCCAGGCAGCCCGCCTCACACACGGGCCCGCCGCTGCCTACCTCCCGCGCGCTGAGCGGACAGACTGTGGTGTTGTTGGCCTTCCCCTCGCCCTGCCCGGCCCTGCCCGGCCCTGCCCCGCATCGCGTCGCGGGGACGACACGTGAAAGATTAACGCCTGGCAATGTGGTGATGAAATTGGCTGGCCTTTGCGAAACGGGGCGAACCTGCGGTCAGATGAGCGGCCCAGGTGAGCGATGCTTCTCTCGCAGCCGCGCGGGGGACGCGGCATGAGCGCGAGAGAGACAGACAGTCACTTTTCGGAATGAGCGTGCTGGCAGCTCGTTGCGGAGTCCCGCGGCACTGTGGCGTTCCCCCGAGGGCAGCCCCGCAGCTTTGACGCCGCGATTCAAGAATCGCAGGGAGGGAGAGAGAGAGAGTGAGAGAGAGAGAGAGAGAGAGAGAGAGAGAGAGAGAGAGAGAGAGAGAGAGAGAGAGAGAGAGAGAGAGAGAGAGAGAGAGAGAGAGAGAGAGAGAGAGAGAGAGAGAGAGAGAGCGCTTCTTTAAATAAAGCGCCGCGTCGCCCACACGCCGCCTTGCCTCCGCGACCAGCCGCGACCTACAGAGATAGGGATCGCACTTTTAGCGCTGCGCCCCGCCCGCACTGCTTTAGCGCGTTACCATTCCATCGGGCCACCCGGTCTGAATAAACCGGCTGTGAAATTTTGGCAGCCCCGTTCCCCCTTCTCACCGAGGTTTGTTTTTATTTTACTTTTTGCGGGAGGCGTCGGGAGGCGCGTTGCTTCCAGCATGACGAACCCTGTGCGACTACCGATCAGTATATTTGTCCGGAATGGATACCGATGCGAATAAAGGATATACGGGACTTCCACGCGCAACGACGATGTACACGCCCCGACACAACACCAGCCCTGCCTGCACTTCCGGTCCTTGACAACCCTTCGACGGCACGCGTTATGTGAGCATACGGACAAAATAGGAAAATGGCTTGTCGTCATCAATCTTTTGAAAGAAAAAAAAAAAAAAGGATAAAGAAAGCACGAAAAAACAACAAGTTTTTCGGGTGGATATCGTGTTCATCGGGCTGTCACTCGGGCTGTCGCGCGGTTCGTGGTGGCGGAGATGGGGCTGCTCTTCACTGGCTGGTGCGTCACTCGTCGCCAGAGAGGCTGGAAAGGGGGGGGGGGACAGGTGTGCGCGTCCCCGCAGTGAGCCGCGTCCCCGACTTAGGGCTGCCACTTCAGACCACGCATCTCTACGCCCCGGGCCGACCAGCCGGCTGCAGCCCCACGGCCCCACCCGGGCCCCACCGGGCCCCACCGGGCCCCACCGCCAAACGAGACCTGTCCGTTGTCCAAGTTTCACGTGCGAGTGACGTGATCCAAGTGGCAGGCCGACTGAGTTGGCGGGGCGGGGCGGGGCGGGGCGGGGCGGGGCGGGGCGGGGCGGGGCGGGGCGGTGCCCGTCGAGGGGCGCGCTGTCTGGCCTAACCTAGCCTGACTGGTGGATGACAGCGCGAATGCATGCGGCGCAAACAAAGGCTCTCTCTCTCTCTCTCTCTCTCTCTCTCTCTCTCTCTCTCTCTCTCTCTCTCTCTCTCTCTCTCTCTCTCTCTCTCTCTCTCTCTCTCTCTCTCTCTGTGTGTGTGCGTGTGTGTGTGTGTCCGGGATGCGGTTCGCATGCCTTGGCGCGGTGCGGCGCGGGGCCTCAAGCAACAGCGCGAAGAACAATGGCGAAGTCTGTGACACAAACACGCCCTCGTCGTGGTGCTCGTTCCCGCCCGTCCCGCTTTCCACCTTCACAGCATTCCTCCGCGCGCATGACACCCCGGCGCACGGCCGGCATACGCCACTGGCCCACTGTGCGCTCCGAGGGCCGCCGCTGTTGTGCGTCCGCGGCCAGCGATGCCGAGCATGCCCATTGGTCGCATTGCCGCGCGCACTGCCCGCTTCAGCGTGTGGCACACTGTGCACCCCCGGGAAGCACTGGCCATGCGGGCTCTCATTTTGACCCGGGAAACCACCGACTCCAAGCGGTGGTCTCCGTCGCTCTGTCTCTCTCGCACTCACGGAGCACCCCTTCGGCGGGCGAGGGAGACAGAGAGGCGCGGCGGGCACGATGCTAAAAGCCATTAATCGGCGTGGATTTCGGCTATCGCTGTCCAGACGCCCGTCGGCACCTGGCGCGGCTTAGCGCCCTCATCGTTTTGTTTTTGATTTCGATTTTCATTATCAGATTCGGCACACCTCCGCCCGTTGATGTGTTGCGCCGCCGCAGCAGTTAAGCCGCGCGGCTCGTCATGCCAGATGTGTTTTCAGAAAAACGGGAAGGAGGGAGAAGGGGGACGTCAATATGTGGAATGGAATATTCGTTACGGTTCTGTGAAGGCGAGTGCTAGAAGCCTCGACTACGCTACGCCTTTCCCGTCACGACCGGTACCGTTTCCCCGAACGCTGACACCTCCACGAGAAAACTCTTACAGCGCTGCGAACCCGCGGCCCACGTCGCCCGATTGCTTTCATTGTGGAATCGCCCAAACGAAGCCGCATAAATCCCTCCCCCAGTCTCCTACGCTTTATAATATCCCGATTTTCTCTTTCGACCCCTGGACCGGAGGCGCGAAAATAAAGAAAAATAAAAAACAAAAAAAATCTGCCTTTGCTGTCACTACCCCCCGCCCCCTTTTCTTTGGGTCGGCCTCTCTCTCAACCTGAGTCGACTGAAATGGAATTCATACAGTATCTGGCTAACAATATTTCTCGGGCGGCCCTGCCTACCACCGCCCTCCATGACGGCTCTAAAAACAGCGGCGCCAATCCCACAGCAACAACGGCATGCCGGCGATAAATGGTTATCAAAGCCGATATCGCTGCCCCGCCCAGCTGGCGAGGGAGGGGGAGGGGGGGGGAGGGTGCAGGTGCACACCGGCGCGGGCTGCAGGGCAGGAGGGCGGCCGAGGTGGGATGCGGCCGCGCGTTCTTGCCGTTCTTTCAGTCAGAGAAATGGATGGCCCAGCCGCAGCTGCTGGTTTGAGTGGCGTGGAAACGATGCCACCAATTTCCGCGAGCGAATTCATTGTGCCTTATATCCGTGATAGAACAAAGCCATTCCTGAAAAGACGTGAAATAAAATAAAAATGAGTTGGCCCAGGGTAGGCGACAAAATGTGCCCAGCTGAATGCTTTCATTTTTTCCGTGAAACAGTCTCTCGCACTGTCGGCCTGGCTGCCACGCCCACACCTTTGCTCTCCAGGAGACATCTGTTTAATCCCCCCCCCCCCCTTCCGGGCAGCGCGCCGCAGTGACTGCGTGACGTCTCGGCGAGGTGGCCGCCCTGCAGAGCCCGTCCATCTCCCGAAGCGGTCCAAACAAATCGCATTAGCCTCCTGCCGACTGATTCCGAGAGTCGCTCCTCGTCGCTCCGTCTCTCTCGCACCTGCAGGGGGCTGTGCGGGGCTGCGTGCGGGACGGGCGGAGCGCCTTGCTGCGCCTTGCTGCGCCTTTGGCTGACGGCAGCCCGGACGAGGCCGGCACGAGCAATGGGGAAGGGAAGGTCAACGGGGCCTGTTTGCGCGCTTGCGCAGCGTTTGCCGGACCGGCCTGGCCTGATGGGGCGTGGCTGCCTGCCTGCCTGCCTGACTGCCTGCCCGGGTCGGCCGCCCTGCAGTGGAGGAGACCGAGTCGTTACAGGAGGGCCAATCATACGGAGGCCAATCCCCGTCAACGAGTTTCCACTTCCGTTCAAGTGGGGCCCAGCACCAGCACGGGCTGCCTGCGGCTGCCTGGCCCCGACCGGCCGGCGACGCCATCTATTATGCACGAGACTGTACTCAGCGGCCGGTCTGCGCCAGTCTTAGTAAGCACTCAGAACTAACAAAAAAAAAAAAAAAAAAATTAGTTTGAGTCTGTTATGGCTGAGAGGGAAATAACTGGCCAAAAGCATGAACACCAAAAATTTAAATTTAAAAAAAAAATCAAAAATTTTGAAAAATTTTATTGAAAATTTGAAAAAGATTGATGATTTATGGTAAAAAAAATCACGAAATTGTCTTTTCAGGGCTGACCCAACATTTATTATTTTTCACTGCCCTCCCCAGTGTGCTTTAAAGCCACAGCACTGCGCGATTGCCATCATCTGCCATGGTGGCTGGAGGTGTCGATGCGCCGGTTTCCCGGTACGAGAATCGGCGGTTCAAGTCTTAATACTTCACAACTTTTTTCTCTGACCGCTGCTCATTGTCACGTCAAGGGCCCGCTTTGATCGGCCTCAGACAAGAGCCGTGGTGGCTGAGAGTGGAGAGGCGTCAATCCCCGACCGTAAGGTCCGGGGAACGAATCCCGATATCTCCTTTCATTTTTCGACTGGATTCCTCCCACTGCGACTCAAACCCGTCGTCCAACACTCGGCAGACGTGCAAGTCAGGGTGGTGTAGTGGTCTAGGCTCAATCCAGGCCATTACACCCGGGTGTCTAAAAAGCAGTCCGCTTCGGCGGATTGGCCTCGGCACTGGTTCGATCCCCGATCGAGCCAGCCACTCGAGATTGGTCGCGAGTGGGTCCATTCCGATTCGTCGGATGGAGTTGATAAGTCCTTTGAAGCTGGCCCACTGACTGCATGTTCGGGTCTGGGAGCGCCGGACAGCGGGTGTACCATTTGGGTACCGACCAGCCTGCGCAAACAAAAGCTCCCAAAACTACTCTCTCTTTCTTTCTTTCTCTGTCTCTCTATCGTCTCTGCCTTACTCTACTCTGCCCATGTTGGGCCGTGTCGGCGGCTCGGGTCCTACTGGGTCCCCCGGCGTACGATATCGAAGTCGCTGGATCGGATTAACCCCAGTTACCTGATAGCACCGGTTCCCATCCCGAACACCGAAGTAAAGCAGGAGGCCTCCCCATTAAGACTGGGGAGGGGGTGTAGAGTTCCATTTTTTAAATTTATTTTTAGTTAAACACGATCGCCGGCGCCCAGGTACACCACCGTTTCCCATATCCAAACACCAAAAGTTTCAAAAATTTCAAAATTTTCAAGAAATTTTCTAAACCGTACACAAAAATTTCGAGTTGTTTCCCCCTCGGTTATGGCTCAAGAATGTACCACGAAAAAAGAAAATGCAACACTGTAGGTTGCAGCAGAGGAATCTTTTTTCTCCACATTCTGCGTTTAGCGACATAAACGGTGTCCCACGTGCAATAGGAAACACCCCCTCGCACGTGATCCTTTTCTGAGAAGGACAATGCAGTTGGTCTGAATCGAGGGCAGCTGGCGGAGTGCAACGCGACCCTTGAGCTGCTGCCTTTGCCCTGCAGTCGGGCCGCACTTGGGCCCAACAGAAAGGGCTCCCGATAAAGGGCTCTCTCTCCCGATCGGCTGTGTGTACCGCGGCCTCCCTCTCCTCCGCTCAGCGAGTCAGCCAACATCCATCATGCCGCACGACAGCCTTGAGAGACAGGCCGTACGGAGAATTTGCGCGCGTTCGTCGAAACGCGCTGCCGTGGGTACACCGGGTACACTGTGCAGAGGGCGGATCTGTGCTTGAAGTGGAAATGATTACCACCTTTACCGGCCGCACTGCCCCGCTGGGTGCCGGCCTGCTAGCCCACCGGCAGACTGTTCTCGGAAACGGCCCGTAAACGCAGTACCGGTATGCACGTAAAGGTGTAGCCGCGACTCGCCAAGCACAGCAGCAGCAGCAGCAGCGCGTGGGGCTAGGATCATGCTTGGCAACGGGGTCAAACAATTTGCTGGGTGGCGCAGGGTTGGGCGCAGGGGCCTGGCCCTTAGCCAAACAAGGCCTATCCCCTCTCACCTTGTCGTGTAGTAGCGCCCTAGAGTGCCAGCCAATAGCACGCGTACGCACGCACGCACGCACGAACAGGTGGGTCGAAAAAGCGCGGCATTCCTGGGCGCGTGCCTCACATTCCGACCGACCCGCATGTCGAGGGCGGCGGCCAGTGGACGGCCCGTCGCGCGGCGCCCGCCCGCCCGACTCGGCCGCGGAAACAAAGGATCGGGGCGCCGCGCTGGCCGCGCCGCCCGCCGGCGAATGCGGTCGATAAAGGTTTAGGACTTTTGGTATGTTATTCTACAACATGAACTCTACCGAATCCCAAAATTGCAGCTTGTTAGCAATTTTGATTGGAAAATACCGTTATTTTGTAATGTTTGCCTGGACTACTGGCCGCGCGTCGGCTCCATTCAGTCAACTCGCCGGCGCCGCGGCGCCGTGCGAACAGATTCTGTGGCTTCGAAAAGAGAGGAGGTGCCGCACGGCGACGCCCGCCACCGCGCCAGCCAGCCCGCCAGCCAGTCAGCCAGCCAGCCCGCCAGCCAGCCAGTCAGCTCAGCCAGCCAGCATATGCCGAGAAACCCCCATCAAGGAAAGGGGAAATTGTGCCGTCGGCTACAGTCTCGGGGGTGGCGCGGCAAGGCGCGGTGAGACGCCGCGGAGCACCTATAGGCCTTCTTTTGGGCCCCACTTTTTTTTTTTGTGAAAACATGGTATATTTCAGGCTTTATAACAATCAATAAATAAATAACTGGGGCGACGCCACACGACCTCCAGGACGCGGCAGCAAGCCCTGCCGCGGTGTCGCGAACTACGCAGTATGTCTGACTCACCTGCGGGTACTCGCTGTCCTTGAACTGGTAGTCGAACACGTAGAAGTAGGCGCGGTTGTCGCCGTGGCCGGCGACGTGGTGGTCGTGGCCGTGGCTGTCTTCGGTCCCGTCCGCCCCTGACGTGTCCTCGCTGGCGTGGTCGCGGCCGCCCAGGTCGTCGCCGGCGTCCCCGTTGCCGCCGCGCTCGCCGCCCGTGGCCGCGGACAGCAGGTCGGCCATCTGCACGACGGGCGCCACGAACTGCGCGTCGCTGAGCGCCGACACGGTGGCGTCACGCGTGTTGATGGGGTGCAGCTCGGTGCGCTCCCAGTCCGTGTACTCGTTCACGGCCGTGGAGAAGATCTCGTGCAGGTGGTACGAGTACACGTTGCGCACGTACGTCCGAAGGATCCTGCGCATAGAACGCGGTCCGTTAGCGACAGCGTGCGAATAGCGGACGCCGCAGGAGACGCACCCTGGCGAAAGGGAACAGAATAAGGCCGGGGAGGCACTTTAACGGGCCCGACATGCAGGGGGACACTGCATTGAGCGCTGCTCAGACTGGCAGGCAGACTCCTTCCGGCCTGCGACGCGGCCTTTGAAGGCCTCCGGCTGCACGACCAAACAGTGGCGTCTCTGAGTTCCTCCTTCACTGCGGTCCTACACTGTCTTTAGCTCTGCGGTGTGCCAACTGGTACGCAGCCTTACGACCGCGGCAGCGGCAGGAGAGGTGCATCCTGTAGTTAGTCGCCGGGCGGGGCGGCTGCACAAAGTGGATTACTACCTGTCCCCTTCGCGCGCATGACGGCAAAATTGATCCCTTCCCCCTCCTCTTCCGAAGTCGTCCTGAGAGAGAAAACGAAACGGCTGACTAATCATATTAAAACAACTCGGCCCCGCCTAGGGGGAGCGAGCGGGTGGTGGGGGCAGGGCAACTGCTTATTTTAAATTAGGCCCAAGTCACTGCACCTCCAACTACCCTCTTCTTAACACCTCACAGAAAGTAACTGAAAGTTTGACTTCGTTTGCTGTGTTGTTGTTTTCGTGCGGTGGTAATTAATCCTCGCAATGGATTGCCGCGCGCGCTGTTCATTACCTGGACGAGCAAGAAGTCCTAAACAAGCCGTAAACTCTGCAGCTTTGTGTGTGTGTGTGTGTGCAGGTGTTCGGCGTGTGTATGCTGCGGTGTGCGTGCGATGGTGCGTGACTGACTGATGAGACCACTCAGTTGGTGTGCCTCGCCGCGCCTTGACACAGCCTCCTCCTCCCCCTATCTCTAAGAGCGGCGGGAGCGCCGCCACTGGGCCATCAGGGGCGCCAAGATTAAGATGGATCCGCCTTCCGAAAGCGCTTGCCCGCTCTGCCACGCTCTGCCTCGCTCTGCCCGCGGAACGACACAACGATTCGGCGTAATGGCTGAGCGATGCGCTTGCGGTAATTTGGAGCTCGCGAGACGCCGAGGCGAAACGCGCGCCAAACGTCGTTATTTTGAAATTGAAACAAAATTACAAAACTCCACACTCATACACACAAAAGGAATATTGAAAAAGAAAAATGTTTCTTTGATTTCTTAGCTTTCACTACAAACCCAAAGGCAAGTTTCCTCGCCACTGGAGTGGCGCTCTCCCCAGACCTTAGCACTGAAAGCAATTGTTTTGACATGAAAATGCTTTTCAAACCAGATTATTGAGGTTTTTTTTTTGGAGCGCCATTCTTTGCATTCTGGTCTGTGGTGCAGCGGGGAATAGACGCCAAATTATGGTGTTCCTCAAAGGGCACCAAAATTTAGAACCCGGAAACCAGGGATGGGAACACTAAATTTTTGTATAGTCTTGAGAGAGCACCACTCCAGTGGCAAGGAAACTTGCCGCTTGGCAAGCAGTGTTAAGTCTTCATTCCGAAACGATTTCATTTAGGTGAGCGGAAACCAACAATTGAACTGCACGTCATTTGAAGCGCGTGGATTGGCCTCACCTGTCCCTGTGCTCCGGCTCGAAGCCGTTCTGCAGGTCCCGCTCCGGGAAGCGCAGGAGCGCCTCCCCGGTCACCACGCCGAACAGCAGGTCGTAGCCCTTGCTGCCCAGCCCCGGAGGGAACAGCTTGGCGGCGGCCGCGGAGAAGGCGCCCGGGTTGTCGTCGGAGTAGCCTTCGAACACCTGCGGGACAGACAGAGAGTGGCCGGTTACATGCTGCCATTTACAGTTTTTTTTTTTTTTTTTTTTTTTGGGGGGGGGGGGGGCAGAGACACTTTTTTCCGCTCGGTAAAGACTCCTGCCGTGCGGCCGCGACCGCCCAGCGCGGTCGTTGGGCGGACAATGACGGAAAGCAGCAATTAGCGTCTTTTTCTAATTTGCGGCGACCTTTCGGGCCGCTGTGCTCCGCCTTGCTCGCTTCGCGGCGGGAGGATCGCGAGATGAAAGCTAACCGGGAGGACAAAGTGGCCGAGTCTCTTGTTCTTAGAGCCACCTATACATTATTCCCATCGGAACTTCCACCCTGCTATGCATAACAATGCCATACCTCCCTCCAGGCCCGCCTGGGCCTCGGCCTGGCGGACTGCTAGACGGTTGTCTGGCTGCGCCGTCGCGGCCAGCCACTGCGTCACCGCGGCCCAAGTTATGCGCGGTGTAGCGACCTGGCTGCGATAGTAATGGACTGCGGGACTTTCCAGGGCCGCGCTCCGACTCACGCCACAACACGGAAACAAAGTGGGCCTGCATGACGGCCAGGGACAGTCACCCGGGGGCCCTCTTGGGGGTTGGGATCGCGCTTTTTGCGGCGCAGTGGGCGCGCTTCGTGGAGGCCGCAGTCTGGCAGTGTGGTGCGCGGCCTGCGCCCCGGATCAAGCAGTGGCGGTGACATGATGGCGCCCCCGGCGGCCCACTGTGCAGCGGCGGCAGCGCAGGGAGGTGACAGGTACGGGCTAATAGGGGTGACCGTGTTCTGTGTGTGTGTGCCGGGGGCGGGCCGAGGGGGCGGCCGAGGGGGGTGGAGGCAGGGAGCATTCAATGAAGCAAGGGAAGGGGGTTTGTTATAGTGGCCCATCTGCAGGCCTTGCACGGCGGCGGCAAGTGCACCTCCCGCCCCCGCACCCTCGCGTCCAGCCCCCGGGCCTTGGTGACGATGAGAACAAACTGCGACCTGGCCTCGTGCAGGCGACAAATCGGGGCCCCGCGGGGGGGCGCTGTCACATTGCGCAGCGGGGCGGTGGTCTGGTCGGCCGGGCCGAGCCGCGCACTCCAGGCCGCAGGGATTAGAAGTCGGCGACCGGCTGCCGGGAATTGGGCCGAGCGCCTCATTCCGTGGCGCTGTGTGTCGGCGGAGGGACCGGCCCGCCAGGGCGAGCGCGATGGCGCGGCCTGCGCGGACGCAGCCTGCCGCCCGACGCGAGTTTGGCGAAGGGCATGTCACATGGCGGGCGCGGCGGCCCTAATGAGCGCGGCGCGCCGGCACAGTAGGCCTGCGGATTGCGGCGACAAGCACGCTGACAAGGGAGGCGACAAGTCCGGACCGCGTCACTCCTGAACCCATTTACCTCTGGGCGCGAACAGTCCTCCCCTCCCCCAGTCGATTCATGGACCGCGCGTGAGATTTATGGCGGGCCAGCAGGCGGATTCCGAACAGCGCCTCGTCGCTCCGTCCCTCTCGGCACCCACGCGGCGCGGACGGAGACGGGGCGATGCGTCTCGGAGGCGGCCTGCGCAGGGTGGGCCGGTATTGAGGGGCCCGGCCAGGACGGCGGCGGTGGGGCACCGGGGCCACCAAACGGCGAAACAGTCTTGCGCGTCGGCGGCGGTGGAGAGAAAAAAACATCGAGATTTAGTGTCCCATTTGAGATTAATCCTATCAACGTGCGGGACTTGAAATGAGCGTCGGGTAGCGGTGTGACCAGGCGGGTAGCGGCGCGTAGCGTGAGCAGGCCCAAGGCCGGAACCAATGGCGTAGCAAGGCTCTCTGACCCCACGGCAACCGATCAGCCCTCTGGCCGCCACGCACTGGCGCAGTCAGGGGCCGATCCCGAACTGCGCTCTGTCTCTCTCACACCCCTGCACGGGCCGCCCCACCGGTGCGAGAGAGACAGAGCGACGTAGCACTGTGCGGAGGCCGTTCGCAGGGGGTGGGAAACGGTTTGGCGGGAACGGACTCAAAGCGGGAAAAAAAGGAAAGCAAAACAGAAAAAGGGTTCGGGGCGGGAAATTAAAATGGTCGTTCGTTTTACATTGTCCTGCCGGGCGTGGAGTGCCTCACGAACGACGAACCGACTACAAATTATTCGACACAAACTAAGCGGAGCGAAAGGGGAGTGTTCGGTTCACCGACCCCTGTTTTAACCTACGCCAAATTTTATTTCAACGACCACTAAAAGCTCCACTTTTTGGAACTTAAACAGGCCTCAAAGAAGGTCCTGTTTGATTTTCACGAGCCGTTTTCTACCTAGTGGTGGATCCCATTTTGTGCACTGAATGCTAGGACAGGGGAACGGTCCATCTTCTTCACAGAGAGGCTTTTTTTTTTTTTTTTGTTTTTTTTTTTTTTTTTTGGACCTCAGATTTGTCTGCTCATTTAGCTATAGAAGGGTTGCTCCCCTGATCCCGCTATGGGTCGCGGGGGAGAGCTCCCCTCCGTCAGCTGTTTGAGCAGGGTTCCTTTGACGCGGCCGGCCGTCTGGCGTGCAGTGCAGCAGGCCTGCTTAGTGGAGCGGACTAAGACGGCGGTGTAGCGTAGCGCAAGCGGGTTGTGGTGTGGCGGCGGGGTCGAGTTCATCTGGGTCACCGGCCTCAAATATTAACGCGACCCCTTTCCAATTAGGCCCAGGAGAGCCCCTCTGGCCGCTGTCTTGCTGCTCGGCGCGGTCGCGACATGAGGGACTCCGTGGGGGCCTCCAGGAGGGCCTCCACGAGGGCGCACACCAGGGGCTGCAGAGCAGCCATTCCGGGCCGTCCGTCGGCCGCGGCCCCGGGGCGGCCTTGGAGTGGATGGACCTCGCCAAGAACTCGGGCTCAACTCAGCGGCGTTCACCGATTGCGCGCGCGAAATTAGCAGGCGGGTAGTTACTGCTGTCACCAGTGCACAAACAACAACAACAACAACAACAACAACAACAACAACAACAACATCCAGGGACTTACCGAGTAGCCCTCCCGGGGCGCGCGCTCCTGGCCGGCGAGCGGCGCCGTGAGTAGCTGCCGCATCACGTCGTGCTTGATGACCACGCCGTCCACGGAGGGCCCGAAGGCGGACAGGAAGGTGGGCGGCTTGACGTCGGCGTGCAGCAGCGTGCTGAGCGGCGTCTCCCTCAAGCAGTCCACGATGGCCTCGTGGTCGCGCAGCAGGTTTTCCGGCAGCGAGCAGTTGACCTGGTGGGCCAGGCGGACGGCGTACTGCACGGGGTCCTCCACGAGCGCCCAGGACGACAGCGCGGACCCCGACAGCAGGATGGCCCGGTGGAACAGGCCTGTGGACCAGCCAGACACTCTCTTACTAAAAATGTGAGACAGATGCCAGCTAGCTCTGTGTTTTCTAGAACAAAAGGTGGCCTTAGTTGGTTTAAGGACCTTTTTTTTAGACGGTGTAGGACTATTTGGAGGCTCTGCTGGGACGGAGGCTGAATGATTAAGAGCAGCCGCCATCTCCTCCTCGGGTCCGCGAGACGGCCGGGATTGTCCCCGCCGCGCTCCGCCCGTGACCGAGAGAGCCATCCACAGGCCAAACTGTTGCGCGGGGCGTGTCGCTCCTGTCGTTCACGGCCCAAGGCGCGGCCCAAGGCGCGGCCCAAGGCGCGGCCGGTCCGCGAAGGCCAGGCCAGGCGGTGTGAGCGCAGTGGAGCCGAAGCAAGCTGCATTGACATTCGGGGCCGCGATTACCCGCCACGCCTGCAACGCGCGACAACGCGCACATTCCAAGCGGACCAACTTTATACAGTGGCCGAGCAGCTTCTAATGAGCGCATTCTTTTCGGCACCCCGCCCCGCCCCGCTCCACCGGACCCGTGCACCTGGCTGACACACGGTAGACTATAATGCGATCCAAAGTTTCCCCCGAGGCAGCCTCGCAGGCTCGCTGGAGCGCCCCTTGTGCGATACCTAAACGATACAACTTTTCCATCGCTGCACCCCACCGCCCACTCCGAGCCCCCTTTCTGCGCCCCCACCCTGCGCCCCCTGCCAGGCGCGCGCCTCTCCCCCAATTTCTCCCTTATCCTCTTCGCCTCTCGCCTCCGCCTTGCCCTTTGCCAGCCGGGTTGCCTATCCCTCTGTGCCAGAACAGTCGGGGGATTTTTCCTGATACACGAGCACAGTGCCCGCAAAAAAATAGGTGTCCCACATTCCCATTTACATGCGAGTCCCCCCCCCCTTTTCCCCCTTCCCCCATCTCTCTCTCTCGTCCCGCTGCCCGACCGTTTTTCGATGGGTCCTATGAACAAAGACCGATGTCCTTTGGGTCGCTCAAACAAAGACCGATCTCCTTTGGGTCGCTCGAACAAAGACCGATCTCCTTTGGGTCGCTCGAACAAAGACCGATCTCTATTTCCTAACCTCTCCACGAGTGCACTTTGAAGTCCCAGAACTATTTACACCATTCGACTCTAGACCAACGAGTTTAACATAATCATTGTCTAATATATTTAAAACCAAACCCGCACAGTATTATTTGTGTGAGATGTCATTTACCAGAACTACGAGATAAAGAAATGGCGAGTGCAGAATCGGCCGAAATGGAGATCGGTCTTTGTTCGAGCGACCCGAAGGAGATCGGTCTTTGTTCGAGCGACCTGAAGGAGATCGGTCTTTGTTCGAATCACCCGAAGGAGATCGGTCTTTGTTCATAGGACCCATCGTTTTGCCGCGCGACGAAACGCACGAGAAAGCAGAGCCACGAGTAAACCAAAAGGATTAGACTGATTTACGGAGAGGAGCAGCGGCAAGGCGGCGCGGCAAGGCGCGGCAAGGCGCCAAGGACAGAGGGAGGGGGAGGTTCCAGATCAAAAGATGAAAAGACATCGCGACCAAAAAGAAGGGGAGGGGGAGGGCTTGCCAGACAGCTATTGTACGGCCGGCAAAGGGGCACAAATTACAGTGTGTGCCAATTCGGGGCAGCGGCCAGCAATAAGGTGGGCACGTTCCGGCACGTTCCCTTCCTCTTTATACTATTTCGTCGGATCAGATTCCTGCGGGCCCGTTCGCGGAACGATATCCTCTGGGGTGGAGAGAGAGAGAGAGAGAGAGAGAGAGAGAGAGAGAGAGAGAGAGAGAGAGAGAGAGAGAGAGAAGAGAGAGAGAGAGAGAGAGAGAGAGAGAGAGAGAGAGAGAGAGAGAGAGGCGCGACCTTGACCGCAACATATCAGAAATAGGTCAGCAGTCCCACCACCAACATTTAATGTTTTCATCCCTTCTGATTTGTTATTATACTTTAATTGCTTTTTTTTCCCGCGGAGGAAGAATAATAGGCGTCAGAAGAGAGAGTTTTAAAGGATATTATGTGTACATTGCAGGAAGAAAGAGGACCCCCCCCCCCCAACACACAGAAAAAATGAAACCGAAAAAGTGGCAACGAAAGACGAGGAATATGTAAAGTGACGGTGCTACGAAGGAATGTCCGCTGAAAAAATGTCCCGCGAAGTATTGGCCGTTATTTTTTCGTCCAATACCAAAATGTCACATAAAAAATGTCCGTTCCCTCAATGGCCTTTGTATTTAAGTCCGGTCCGGACATTCCTTCGTGAAACCAAAGTGACAACATAGGCGATGGTTTCCAAATTGGCCCAACCCCCACAGGCCGCAGGCACGGGATATTTGCATTTCTGTATTCTGCTTGTATTCGATTTTTGTGGCTGTCCGTCGCGCTGGGACTGGGCTCACAAGGGAGCAGCACCGCGCCGGCCCTAGCAATCAGGGCCTCGAGTGGACCACCAGGACAGTGGGCCAGGTGAGGTGGACACCGCGACACAACACGCCTAGGGTTATCCGACCTGCTACCCGGAGCAAGCCCCCGACTCTCTCTCTCTCTCTCTCTCTCTCTCTCTCTCTCTCTCTCTCTCTCTCTCTCTCTCTCTCTCTCTCTCTCTCTCTCTCCGCACAGCCCGTCCAATTCCATAAATATTTAATTTGTGCGGCGAGGCAGGCCAAATGAACGGAATCACTTAGAGCCAGTCGAGCACCCCGCGCGCTGCAACAACAACGGTCTCTGGCCGCGCTTGGTACCACCAAACAGTGAAGTCTAACTTCGGTGAACTGAAAAAACAATGGAGGTTCGCGCTTTGAGAAACGCTTTAGAAATGGCGGCACGCGCGCTATGGTTGTGAGTGTTGCCGTTCCCAGCGACATCAGGTGCGTCCTGCCGCACCGCCGCTACAGTAGGACGCACCTAGCAGTCCTCGGCCGGCGTAAAACATCTGCCTCGAGTCGTTACTCCGGGCAGCAGGAAAAACAAATGTCCGGCGATTTTGTTGGTCCTTCTCGTAAATATTCCAGGGAATGGCTGATGAAACTGGCAGATAACTCGATGAGGGAGTCAGTGCCATTGCAGGCGTTATCGGCCACCTCGGATCGTTATGGCCCTCGTACTTGAGGGCGATCACGGCCTCGGCTGGCGAATAATACAAAATCACGCCGCGAGACGCAGCTGGACGACTCGGCGAACGGCGCGCCCTCACGCGAGGAACGGCGGAACTACGCGCAGCGCAGCGGCAGCACTCAGGACAACTCGGCGGAGGGAAAAACAAGTAGGCAGGGCTATGAACCCGCGCGGGGCAGGTGAAAGGTCAAAAAATAGCGACAAGGAGGTATCGATCAAGCGGGATGGATCAGGAAGCAGGTGCGCCGCTGCGCAGCCGGGACGCGCGGCAAAAACAAATTGGGTGAGCAGACAAACGCGTAATGAAATATTTTGAGGCTTGTTTTGAGGCACGCGAATTTAAAACAGTTCTCCAAGAAAAAGGGATTTCTCCAGCACTGTTATCCCCAAGTTTGCGGCGTCAGAGAGGCGAGTGGTTTACTGGCGACGCGGCGCGGTGCCGGGATGAGTCCGAGCGGCGTCCGCCTGCCTCTCTCGCACCCAGCGCCTCGGAGAAAGACTCGGAACCAGTCCGCACCGTCTTGCACTCACCCTCCCGCTAGTAAATCGCCACAGGGCGTTGTCACGGCGACGCCATATATAGCACCAGACGGACGCCGCACATCCTCCCTCCCTCCCTCCCTCCCTCCAACACACCGCGGGTCACAGCCACACCTTCCCGAAGCCGCACACGTTACGCCCGGCACCGGCAAACAGCCGTCTCGAAAAATGGGGCGCGCAGCCAACGCCATTTCGATGCAATTGCAGTATAGATGGCAAACACTTGGCACGGATAGGTCATAATATCCGTGATTCCAGTGTAGCGGGGCTTTACTGCCGCGCGCCCCCGCACCAGCACGCGCGCACACACACACACTCACACACGTGCACACTACTGAAGCCCGCCACCTTGAGAGCCCGAAGTCAGGAGGCATCGCACACCGCAAGTAGTTGGCGCAAGTGGGTTTTAAGGAGGCAATTTGCAGCAGGGCCGTGAAGTGGTCGGCCTAGGCGCTTCCTAGGCGGCGGTTAACAATAATCAGGGGGAGGATGGGAAATGGAGGGGGGGCGGCGCGAAGTTGTTGAACGAGAAATAATTCATCTATCAGGGCTTGCAGGATAAAGTGGGTAATGGAAACATTAGCCGGTCCACTGTAATGACGAAGCCTGCAGCCTACCCCGCGGCGCTGCGGCCAGGCAGGTGTTTCCAGTGGAGAGTGGCGGAGACTGTGCGAGTTACTGCGACCGCCCTCGGGCCGAGCCGGGCCGAGCCAGCCCGAGCCGGGCCGAGCCAGCCCGAGCCAGCCCGAGCCAGCCCGAGCCAGCCCGAGCCAGCCCGAGCCAGCCCGAGCCAGCCCGAGCCAGCCCGAGCCAGCCCGAGCCAGCCCGAGCCAGCCCGAGCCAGCCCGAGCCAGCCCGAGCCCCGCCCGGTGCACTGCACGTGACGGCTACCTGTGCCCCGTAACTTGGGCGAGAGGGCGGCGGCCGCGCTCCCCTTCGGAAGGACGACCGGCCCTGCTCCATGACGGGGCGGGGCGGCGTGAGGTCGCCGTCACACGCTGGACTGCAGCACCTCAAGGCCCATTTGCAATAGCCCGCAATTAAGGGCGGCCGGTGGCCAGCCGGCGGGTCCGGGCTTAGTGGGGGCCGACGCCGACGCCGCTCCCTCTGGGACCCGCCCATTATTCGGATGCGAAGTGCTGCACCGCGCCGGCCTGCCCACAAAGTCCTCCGAGAGGCGCGGGCTGCCCGGCGGACAGCGGAGGGAGATGAGCTGCGAGACGTGACCGGCCGTGCGGCGGGGGTTACCGACCGAGGCATAGGATGGGCGTTGCCAAACCTTCCGACACAGGTGTATCGTGGGAATTTTTCTTGGCCTCTATACCGTTGGCACCACTGAAAGCACACAGTGCGGCGCGGAAACCACACTCGCAGCGCGTCCAACCAAAGACTGTCTTCAGGGGTAGAAGGGCGAGGGGGGCAAAGTAGATCCGCTCCTGTAACACGCGCAGTACCGCGCCACCTGCTCGCACATTACAGCCTGTCACGCCCGGCAAGGTGACTACATGCCCGCTTACGCCGGCGTTACAGTCAAGGCGGCGACGCTGTGAACGGCCGCCCCGCTGCCACGGACTAGGCTGCACCCGGAACAGAGCAAACGCTCTTTCTCCTATCTACATTTTCGTATGTCCTCTTCCCCATATTTTAATTTCAAGCAACAAAAATTCATTTTTTTTTTGAAAAAAAAAAAATAAAAATAAAAATTAATGAGTGGTATTTTGGCGCACCTGGCGTGGACGTGGGCGACACCATGAGGAACTGGATGCAGGCGGCGCCGGAGCCGTGGCCCATGAGCGTGACGCTGCCAGGGTCGCCGCCGAACAGCGCGGCGTTCTGCTGCAACCAGTGCAGCGCGGCCAGCTGGTCCATGAGGCCGTAGTTGGCGACGCGCGCCACCGCGCCGGGCGCCGGGTTGGCGTTGAGGAACCCTGCGGGGAGAAGGGCAAACAAAATAGAGCGCCGTCATTTTCATTTTTCTTCGGCCGCCGTCACTTCTTGCTCGGCACTATGCACGCGGCTGGCCATTTCTCTGCTGCCACGCCGGCAGGAAGGCAGGCAGGCAGGCAGGCAGGCGGACAGCGACCGGGACTCCAGGACGGCGATGAGCCCCGATAGCGGCGGCAATCCTTTTAATTGCCACAGACGGCGGCGGAGGGCGGAGCCAAGGCAGAGTGGGAAAAATGAAGAGGACTCGCGTCTCGCGCACCGCAAGGAGGACGAGGCGACCCGCTCTCCCTTTGACGTCACCTGCAGTTTATTACATGCCGGGCTAATTAACTAATTAACACCTTTATGCCTTTTGTTAATGGAACGGTGTCTCCGCCTTTGCACGGGTTGACAAAGCGGGCGGCTCGCTGCGAAATGTGCACTCAGAAAAGTCGTTTATTGAATCAAGGTGAATTTACATGGATGTCTCGGATAATCAACTGTTGCAAGAACGCGTCCCAAAAGATCTGGCTTTGAGAAAAGCTTGGGATAAGTCGTCCGCCGCCGCCGGGCGTCGAACCCGGAACACTCGCACTTACCCAAGATGCCGAGGCGGTAGTTGACGGTGACGACGACCACGTCGGCGTAGGCGGCCAGCACGCTGCCGTCGTACGCGTTGCCCGAGTTCCACTCGTAGGACTCGCCGTGGATGAAGACCAGCACCGGCTTGCGGCTCGACTCGCCGCTCTCTGGAACAAGAAGCAGGCCGCCTCCCTGAGCACGCGCACCACACACCACGCGCCGCCCACAGTCCTAAATATTGATGGGTGCGACAAAAACGACAAAAAACGGGGAGAGCAGGCCACTTTGGGCCGCAAGTTCTCTCTCCCGCCGCGTCGCTGGCTTCGATACCGCGGAGACAGACCGGCCGGGCGAGGCCAGGAAAAAGCTCCCCCAGCTGCGCCCCTGGGGCCGGGGCCCGGAGCCCGGAGCCGCCACCGCCATGCTCACACCGGGCCGGCCGGCCGGCGTCGCGCACCCGGGGCAAAGCAGGCGCGGAGCCGGGCGAAGCGAAGCCGGGCGCAGCTGTGCGCTAAAACATTCAGCAGCATGATGCGAAACACCTCCAGGCGTGATAAAAAGGACCCTTCCTTCCCCCTCCTTGGGACTTTCTTAAAGTGCCGACCCTTTCGCCGTGGCCCGACTTATTTTCGCTATCAGTGTGTCACAGTGTCGCAGCGGGGTCTTTTTCCTCTTCCAGCCACCGCGCTGCTGCTGCTGCTGCCACTCCGCCAACGTACCGGTACCGCGCGAGCACCCTGCTCTGTCTGTCTGTCTGTCTGCTCGCGCGCGGGCTTTAGCGCGAGCTTGATACCGCCTGCGAAAGGCCGGGTAGGCAGCACGCCAGTCACAGCCGCAGGCAGCGGGATGGGTTGCCTGCGCTCCCGGCGGCCTGCGTCCGGTGTCGCCCTTGTGAATGCCGGCGCGTCCGCGAGGTTTCTAAATCACCTTCGTAGCTGCGGGGGCTGCGGGGCTGCGAAGCACTTTCTATTAGTCATCGTACAGTGGCCCCGCTGCGCGCGTCGCCGGGGCGCGCGACCCGGAAAACACGAAAGGCAGCAGCGCTGCTTGGAAATTGCAGGAAATGGAGGGACAAGTCCCGGGGACTCGGAGCCACCCCGCGTGTGGACTCTGCGTGGCGCTGGGCCTGGCGGTGTTGGCGGCGCGTACACAACCGCCGTGCACTGCCAGTCGGACGCATCCAGCCGGCCGCGCAAACCCAGCCATCGCGGCCACTCCACGTTCGTTCGGTACACTGTGCGCGGACGCCGGAAAGTTGCCGGCTGTTATTCACTCCACTCGGTCGGGGCTCGGCAGCGGCATTGCAAACTATCATTGCAAACTACTACACTTTTCGGCAGCCAACTTTGTCGGCCAAACTCTTGCTGTGTCCCCGCACGCTAAATGCACGCAGAACTGCGTCCCCGGGAAGGGCGAGTGTAAGGGGGGAGGGGAAGGGGCTTGAAGGGGAATGTCTCGCTGTGTCGCAACAATTGGCTCCAATTTCGTGGCTTTGTCCATTTACGCGCCAGCCCCCGCGGCCCCCACCGCCTCCCGCGGCCTTCCTGCCCCCCCCCCCCCCCCTTGGGACTGTCTCAAAAGATTTCCCGCCGGGTGGGGCTTGAGAAATGGCAATTTTAAAACGCGGCAGTGCGGAAGGGTACCGGACGCGGGCCCGCCGCGAGCGCGGCCACGGCCGGCCCGGTCAGCGCCGCCTTTCATGGAAGGAAGCAGGCTAATTGCTGCTCCACTTTTGGTATTAGAAAGGGTAAGTTAAGTGGCTAAAAAGTTTCCCCCTCTCGGCCATTAATTGTTTTCGCAGGGTAGCGGTGGGCGGCCAAGTTTCAGACTGGACCGTACCAAAGATAAGACTTGCGGCAAATAAACAAAAGTCGAGCAAGTACTTGGGCAGTGCGGTACTTGCCGCGGCGTTGCCGGGCAGGTACTCCCGGCAGAACAGCCTGACGTCGCTGATGCTGTAGCGAGCTCGAATAATCTTTTATCCAAAAGTCGGGCCGTGTGGCCATGCGGTGGGAGGGGGCGGCGCCCACGTCACTAGACGCTCCGTCCCTTTTCACCTTTTTCTGTAGTGCCCCACGACAGGGCGAGGTCGGCCCGGCGAACTTCCAGGTCATCGCTTTGCTGAGTCCAGCCAGGTGCCCCCGGAACTCGATTCACTTTTTTTTTCATTTGGTTTATTCATTTTGTTTTGTTTATTTTTCATTTTTATGAAAGCGTGACGCTTTCCGGGAAAACGACAAAAAGAGAAGATGGAGCAAATCATTACTTGGAAACAATACGCCGATGCGTGGAAATCCGAACCACGTTCCGCGTCCCCCTCACCCCGATGTCCCGCTGGTCCAACAAAGTTCCCGCTCCGCCCCGCGCGCCAACGCGGCGCCAAATCCGCGAGTCGCGCTCGTCCGCGGGGACCACGGTCGCGCTGGCGTGGCGGGGCGTGGCGGGGCAGGGCGTGGCGGGGCGGGGTGGGGCAGGGCATGGCGGGGCGGGGCGGGGCGGGGCGGCCCAGCGGGATCGCAGTGATTCTTCTCGGTGAGGTAAAGCCGCCGAGTGCCGGCAGCGTGAAGGCCCCCTTGTTCCATTGACACGCCGTCGGAGTCCGATGAAGCCGCTGGGCGCCCACCGTTTTTTCCCCACCCTTTTCGTTTTTTTTTTCCCCGCGCCCAGCTATTTTTTCCGGCCCACCCGCCCGCTGCCATCACAGCGGACATAAAATGATACGCCAGACGGCCGGGCCAAACTTTGCCAAGCGTCCATAGATTAGGCGGTGAAATGATCCCTCGGCGCCCAACGGCCGAACGCTCTCTCGACAGCGGCGAATATGGCGGGAAACTCTTTTTATCTGGGGGCAGCTCTAAAATTGATTATTATCATCTTCTATGTGACTGCGTCCGTGCGTGTGTGTACGTGTGTGTGTGGACGAGTGCGTGCGAGTGGGTGCTTTGCCCCTTGTTTTCTTTGGGGATGGGGCTAATTTTCCGGGCGTGGGGAGCGTCCAGGTACGTGCGGCGGCGCAGCAGGGCCTCTGCACTTCGCTGTAAGTCCCCACCTCTTATCGGCCACTCCAGACTTGTCGACGCCGAAGGTTGACGGGTTGAAGGGGGGAGGGGCACCCAACTCGGGCTAAGCCTGTCTCTGTTGTCCCACGTAATTCCCACGCGTGGGCTTTGCCGCCGACCGCACCTCCGTCCCCGTCAGTCCCCGTGGGCGGTGTGTGTCGACGTGCGCGCGTCAGTGCAATCCGAGTGACACTGGCGGGAAAACGAATCCCGTTCTCCGGGAGCGTCGTCGCGGACTCGGCGAAAACGTAAAACGTTATTTTCTCGCTGAGATTGTGTTGCTCGGCAGCAAAACGGTGGCGGCGGCGGCGTCGCGCTGGCAGGGTAGGGCGCCGCGACGGCTCCAAGGCGCTCCGGCGGCGGCGGCGGCGCGCGGCTCGTCGTAAACTGAAACGTAAACCCATTTACCCGCCTTTTTGTTGCGCCCCATTTTTTTTTCCAGTGTGCACGGCGCCCTGCACAAGGAGGCCCCTCTCCCCAACTTGACGGTTATCGCGCGGCCCGGCAGTCCTTCCCGTGGAGACACGCCAAGGCGGACGCCGAGGCGGACTCCATGGCGGCCGCGCGCCCGGGGCGCCGCGCTGCGTGCAGCCACGACGAACCAAGTCGGTCCACGCGTCCGTTTGCGGAGGAGGGCCTCTAGGCTGTTGGCTCGGCGACCCGCAGGCTCCTGGGGCTGCCGGGTGGAGGGCGCGGTGAGGACCTGTCCTCGCTTTGCACCGAGTCGCCAGGTTGTTTGCCGAGGCGCAGAGGCAGAGGTCCCGTCATCCGGCGATTGAACGTGTCGTGCCCAAAAAGTCGGCATGGACCCACACAGCCGGCGTCGTGGTCCAACTTCAGAGTCGGTGCTGAAGTTGTCCTCGGCCCGATTACTTGGATTTCCCGGCCGTCGACCTGCACACTGTCCGTTTGGGTTTCCTCCTCGGCGCCCCTCTGCACCCAAAAAAATGATTTCTTGATCTTTTCTTGATTAAAAATACTTGATTCAAGCTAATCTGAGTGTCAGATCAATACTGATAGGCTTTGCATTCATTCTAATCAAACCGTTTCAAGAACATTTTCTACTTCACTCAAAGCGGAACTTTACTTCGGCCGACTTCGGCACATAAATGCAAAAAGTTACTCGCATCAAGTAAATTTTACTTAATTCAAGAAATCATTTTTCTGGGTGTGGCTCCAGACGAGGAAAAGTGGTAGTCGGAGCGGCGCCGCGTGGCCAGGAGGTCCCCTCGCGGCGGGGTCCCGGAGTGTCACCCGCGGTTTAAGTCATTACGTTCTGCGGGCGGGGCGGCGGCAAAGAGCCGCCTAGCGCGCCAAACAAAACACGGACTGCCTCCAACTTGCAGGAGAAGACGAGGAGGAAGAAGAACCGCCCACCCGCTTGGACAACACGAGTTTTTATTTCTGACAAATTATGTTCAGGTCATGTTCATGAATGATGGCGAAACAAATAACTATTGTGTTTTTATGCGTTGCGTCGTCGTAGGGCGTTGTTTCAATTTCCACCACCACTGTGGTTTGGAAGGGGGTGGCGCGCATGCAAATAACAGACACACACACACACATTCACACCTACATACACACACACAGACACACGCACACCACTCACGCACACACCTCCTGGAGGCACGCAGGCTCATCCAGCCTCCCCACTGCCGCCAGGCCGTTACTCATCCCTGCCAGTGTGCGCGGCTGCGTTCGAAGACACGCACGCCCCGAGCACGCGCCGCGCACCCCGAGCAGGCTGCGGCATTCCTCGACGCGGACGCAGCCAGCAGGCCGTCGCTACGTCTCTCTCGCACTCACGGGGCGTTTCCAAGGCGTGCGAGAGAGACGGATTCCGGAAGCAGCCTGCAGCCGTTCGAGGCGGGCGATTGCACCTGGAATTAATTAGCGATCCTGTCTGTTTCCACATCGGGGCCTCCCCCTCCCCTGCCGACCTCAAGACAGGGAGAAGGGAGAGAGAGAGAGAGAGAGAGAGAGAGAGAGAGAGAGAGAGAGAGAGAGAGAGAGAGAGAGAGAGAGTCTTCGTCCCGCTCCGTCTTCGTCGCGCTGCAATATCGCTCCCGAATGCTGCAGCCCGTGTGTTATTTGCTTCCGCTGCCGGCCAGACCTATTTTCATCGCTCGGGAGAGAAAGCCCATCATATCTCCCTGTCTGGATATTCTTCCACCTGCTGAGCCGGTCCTGGTCCTTCCTTTTTCTTCCTCTCTCGGCTCGCTGGATGTGAGTTTTCCTCTTTCTGTTCAGCCTCGGCGATGCCATAATGGCTTCGTTCCCACGATCGCGCGTGAATGTGAAAAAGGGTTGTTTGTTGACCCACGTGGTTTTCTTTTGCATCATTTTCCTATGAGGGGCAACTTGGTCCGACGCATGGCATCGCTGCGAGTTTGCACTGCAGTACCTTCCTGACGAGAGCAGGCAGATTGTGGCAGTTACTGCGAAACCCGACCCGGAGCATTGTTCTGGTACACTGACAGAGCGGAAGAGTGCTTTTACGCCTTTGACCCCGGCCACTCGGTAAAAACGCGCGTTCACCCTGCACATCCAGCATACGCTCTCTCAGAAAACGCTTGGCAATCAAAGCAGTCCTCCAGCAGAGTGATCCATTTGGGAGCTCCGTGTGATCGATTCGCGTCGTAAGGACAGCGCAGGGCTCTAACCACCTCTCAGCCCACTGTGCCGGCGGCGACAATCTGAACCTCGTCGTCGTCCCGCGCGATGTCTCATTCCAAAACGGCTCGGCGGCAACAAAGTTACGATGAGGGGCTCATTAAATTTTACGCGCCGCATATTGGGCGCACGGTGGTGGCGCCGAGGCCAACGATGCACTCCAAAGGTAGGCGCGCTCCTTGTGCTGGCCGCGTCCCCCGGGACAAGGAGCAGGCCGTGCGAAGCATCCCTCGTCGAGTACGTATACGGGTCAACGAGGTCGAGGGCGAAGCCGTATGGCAGAGGGGTTGTCGCCGGGGGACCAGTGAAGGTGGAGTGCGCCTGGCACGCCGGCCCCGCCGGCCCCGCCGGCCCCGCCAGCCCAGGTGGGGTCGAGAGGCTGAAAGGCGACGAGGGCACTCATAAGGCCCTTTCCGATCCGGCATGCAGCGCGCCGCGTCGGGCGAGAACAATATGCTGATCGCAGGGCACTCGCTGGGACGGCGTGGAGGGCGCCGTGTCCTCGTGTGTGAGTGTGTGTGTGTGTATGTGTGTGTGTGTGTGTGTGTGTGTGTGTGTGTGTGTGTGTGTGTGGGTGGGTGTGTGTGTGAAACGTACTCGCAGTGTTAACATCGAATGCATGCGGTGGGCAAGGTGGCTGTGCTGGGCCCATGCCCGCGGCGTGCTGCATCTCGCACCCACTAAGCTGGTCCCTGGCCTGTGCTCTGCAAGCTTTCCCGGGTCAAAGGTGGACAGGTTCCCCCCACCCCAGGTAAGTCCTGGAGAGCCACAAATCAAGGCCGGTCTCCCCCCATCCCCCTCTGTGGCGACCCTTGCTGGATAAATCCCTCCATCTTCGTGCTGATTTACGCGACCGACCGACCGAGCGCCGCCACAGGATCGGTCGGCCGTCCCAGTTTTAGGCGCGCCGAGTTTCGGCCGCTAAATGTTGCCGCTAAATAAATGGAGGACGGCGGCCCGAAAGAAGGAGCGCAACCCGGATGGGCTTCCACGCTGTACTGCGGGCGGCGAGGCGGCGCGGCGGCAGGCGTCTTGCCAACACGTTACGACGGAGCCTGGTGGACCGGACGACTTTGCCTCATTTACGAGCGCCCCCCCGACCACTCGCGGAGTTTATGGGGGGCCCCTGGTAGCCCTTGGTAGCCCCTGGCGGCGGCCCCTGGTTGGTAGCGCGCGCCCCTCCAGACTTGTGGCCAGCAATTTGGCGCCAAAGTTGTCTATACTGCTTGTCCTTGCCGTAATGTAGGTTGAGGTCAGCGCCGCTTAAATTCGCCCCCCGACCCTCCGACCCTTCCGCCCCGGGGAGCGCCTTTAACGGGATTCGCACTTCGGCGGCTGCCAATAATGAAAAAGACGCAGTCGTTGCCGCCGCGCCCCGCCGCGCCCCGCCGTGCCGTTGCGAAACAGCATTGGTCGTTTTGGTCCAAGAGAAGAAAAAAAGTAGTTGATGTAATATTTGGGGGCTTTAATGCGGCTGCTTGGTGAACGCGCTTAGCTTGGAACGCGGCCCTGTTCTCGGCTTGGAGACGCGGTCCACCAAGCTCCCCGCCAACTCCAGTCCTGAGTGCATGGGGGCTACTTTAGCCTCGCTCCAGTCGGGGCGCGGGCACGCACGGCACGTGCAGCCGGTTAGAAAGCCTGATCCGCCGCTGTGAACCTGCGAACCTGCGGTGCCGGGACGAAGCACTCTGGGAGGAGAGTCAGACTGCAGGCACCGCACTCCGTTTGCCACCGTCCCACTGCCACCGCCGCAGCTGGCTGGCCGCGGTGTAACAGAATTACAAGGCGTCTGCAACTATCAGGCCGCGGGCCGCTGTAAAATGAACCTCTCGACGCGAGGACGCGGCGCGCCCCGGCGCCCCTGCCTCGGCGCCATCACGACGGAGACTATTAACCCGCGGCTAAATTACCTCGATGCTAACTGCGCCATTACTTGATTTCACGGGGTGCTGGTGGTGGCCGAGCGAGGAGGTGCCGGGACTGCAGAGGTCGATCCGAGATGCAATTTAATACGTCCGGCTTCGCCGTACAGCGTGCCCCCGACCGCGCGCCACACAGTCACGCCATGGCTGTGTGCGTCCACCGAAAAAAGGCGTTCTGTGGTGAGCCAAGGTAATATTCTTGAAACGAGAGAATTTACTTGAATCTTTCAAGTAAATTCACTTCTTGCAGGTTTATTCCCCTGACGGCTTTTTCGGGTGTGCAGGTGCATGGACAGGTTGGCCACGTCGCCTCGACATAGAGGGAGTGGTGCTGCTCGCTGCTCTATTCAGCTGGTTACAGCCGCCGTCATTATCCCGTGCGGAATCAGGCCGCGGGGGCGTGGCGCTGCCAGGCGTGCACTGCTCCGCCAGATATGAAGCTGTACTGAAAGGCGCGAATCGACCATTTGGCCGGGCGCGGCCCTGGCCCGGGCCACCGCCAAGTACCACGTCGAGGCGAAGGCGGCCCTGGCGGCGGCCCTGGAGGCAGCACTTGGGGCCGGAACGGCCCGCCAAAGTGTTTTTTGTTTGGCCAGCGGTGCGAGCGGGCCCCACATGGCTGGGCACAAGCAAGCCGCACACCTCCCTCCCGCCTGCGTTGGAGCTCAGCGGGCTGCCTATCACCCGCTCCGCCGGCCCGGGCCGCGCCAACGCCACACCAACGCCGGGGTCGGCGATCTCTTTAGACGGCTCGGACGGCGGCCGTGAGGCGATGAATCTCCGGGATGCCGTTTTCGGCGAGCTTTCCGCCGAGGTTCGCAGGGCCGTTTGGCTCCAGCGCACCGCGAACGCCGCGGAAAATAAAAACAATGGCCCGGGGTGCGCGGTGGCAGCGCCAGGTACACCGCCGAGATCAAAGATCGAGCCGAGTTCTCGGAACCGGAAATGCCGCGCGATTGCCAGATTGCCGCGATTGTCACCTTGATGTATTTAAATGAGGCGGCGGGGCGTGTGGGCCCCGCCGGCAGCATGTCAACTAATCACCGATTCTGGCAAATAATGTTTGCGCCGCGTATGCAGATGTGGGCCCCGGCGGCGCCGTGCGGGGGGAGGGGGAGGGCCGCGCTGAAAGCCACGGCGCTGCGCTGCACTGCGCTGAGCCTAGCGGCCCGAATCACCCGGTCGGCTGGCCTTTCGCAGCGCTGCCCGCTGGCCTTAATTTTCAACATCGCACAACAGTCGCAGGAGTCGGCGCTAATGGCAGGCAGTGCACAAACTTGGTGCGGTTAGCCCCGGGGCTGCAGCGCGCAGCAGCACAGTGTGCCGGTCTCTCTCGCACTCGGGGCAGGCCGTGGGGGCGCGACAGGGACGGAGCGACAGTGTGCGGCCGGCGGGGAATTGGTATTCTAGAGTAATCGAAAATGGTCGGGATGACGAACGGACTGCGGTATCGTCAACGCCAAGGCGCCCCGCCAAATGACGTCGCAAACCACTGCGCGCTCGATGCGGGGCGGTGGCTCCAACTCCAAGTTTCCAGTGTGGGCGGACCAGCATTCGGCGCCGCACCAACCACGGCCGCAGCCCGAGCAGGATTACGAAAAAAAATAATTTATGAACTAACAGCAGGCCGCGGATGCGGTGACATAATAATTGCAATTATGGCTCGTGCGTGACAGTAAAAACTCGCGAGCGCGTTTTTAATAAGCGCGTACGCAACCAGCGTGACCGGGCGAGGCGTCGCACCGTCAAATTTAAGACTCACCTCATTATCACGGGTATAACTTCATGGAGGGGACCGAGTTAACAAGGCAAGAGCACGTGAATTATGCAAGGCTCATGCATGTGGAGTCACCGTGGTGGGCGCGCGCGCGCGCGGCTGTGTGAGTGCGCGTCTGAGTGTGCGCTCCAGCGACCACGACACAAACTAACGACCCCTTGCAAATTTTAAGGCAATGACTGTTGCGACGAAACAGTTGTCGCACCGATATTGTTTGTGTGCCACTATCTCACGCTTTTCGCACGCTTATTTGGATAAAACAGTTTTGAACTGCTGCTTTGTGGCTAGCGAACAGTTTATTGCGCCGTACTTCTGATGTACTAGTGCTTCACTTCCATGCCACGCGGGGCGGGCAGAAAAACTTTCATCGTTCGAACTGGTATTCCCTCGGTATTTAGTTTTATATAATAAACACGTGGTGATTTTGCATCGGTGAAACGATGAAAGATTTTCCTGGGTGCGACGAAGGCAATGGCGTTATGCCTACCTTCCTGTTGTTTGAGACTAGCTGCCTCTGTTTGAGTTTTCTTTCTCTTGTTGGCAGATAATACAAGCCAGCGGGGAGGCCCGGACTCCACTACAAAGTCAAAGGAATTCCCAAAACATGTCATCTCTCCAACAACAGGCTTCCCAACAGGCAGGACAAATACAATGTGACCTGCTCTGCAAATAATAGGGCCGTCTGAGGGCGGGCTGCGGCTGGCCGGGTGGGCTGCTGTGCTGCCTCGCACCATTGGGTAGAGGCTACAGAGAGTACAGAGAGCATAACACAGCTCTGGCAAGTTGGTTTGTAGGTCCGCTTGGTTCTGCAAAGGAGTTTACGCAGCACCACGCCACTGGGAATCGAACCTGTAGCCATCCGGGAGCGAGGGGAGCAGAGGGATCTATTTAGGACGGTGGGCTACAAACTCTGGCGTAAGCGTGAACATGGGGTCTCAATTATTTGCGTCTGTGAAAGTACGGTACACTCTCCAGGGGGTACGGTAAAGGTGCCCACAAGTCAGTAGTAAGGGAATCCACTGTCGCGCCAGTCAGTAGTAAGTAAACCCCATTGTTGCGCGCCGCCATCTTTGTTGACTGGCCGACCGGATTCCTCGCGTATGGATACCCGCGCCTCCATGTCAGCCTCAGACGCGCAAAATATGTGTCGCCCCTCCCCCTGCCTCTTGCTATTGTACTGGTTGCCAGCAAATAACGCTGTGCCCGGCTGACAATGGCGTTCAGTAGGATGTAGAAGGTGATTTATGTGTGTAGCAACACGGCCGGCTGTCACTCGGGCCTACGCGCCTGCACACAAGTGTGTCGGCCCGGGGATATTTCCGGCAAATTTGGCGTCCGGGACATGGATGTTTGCATGGGTGCGTGTCTGGGGGGAGAGAAGTGTAACGAAAAACTGTAGAAATGTGCGTTGAAAAACTGCTGGTTTTGCTGTTTTAATTGGCAATAGGATCTCCATCAAGCACCTGCACTGACCTACTAAATTAGACACACATGCTTTCACACGTGGGCCTGCACACACAGACAAACGCACGAACACACACACACACACAGCCACGCATGCGCTACGTGCACCTCGACCGGCTGCAGTACACGGGCTACCGCAAGTGTTAGTTTGGCGAGTCTGTTACGCTTTGCGGTTGGCGGGATGCGGCCCCGGCGGCTCGTCAGGGCAGGCGGGCAGGCCGGCAGGCAGGCCGGAGGAACGCCCCGAGCGGTTAGGTTTCATTCATCAGGGCGAGTTAGGGAGGACGGATGCCAAACTTGCTGCCAGCAGGAGGCTGGTTCCGAGCCGGGTTTTCGTGGCGGTGTCTATCGCACTCACGGGGCGTCCCGTAGGGGTGCGAGAGAGGCACCGGATGACGGGGCGCCGTGCGGTCCGGCCGCGTTCCGGCGCACGGGGCGCGCGTTGACCCTGTGGCAGGGACACGCCGCGAACGCCGCCCTGTTCTGCCTCACACTCGCACATGCATAATGAATCGTGTAATCGCCCGGTCCCGATACAACCGTGGTGACACCAGCCCCAATTTAAGAGCTTTGAAGAAGAAGAAAAAAAAAGTGTTTCAATTTCCATTAGCTGCCTTTTTTTGCCAACATAGGTTCTGCGTACCGAAATTTCAACAGCACTCCCCAGCGGCGTGTAAGGGAAGGTGGGGTACAATGGGACATGGGGTACATTGGGACACCTTCAATATTGCCAACTTCCGGTTATCGTAGGTTCTCCGGAAAATTGCCCATAATAGCACAGCTATTGTTTTACTGTTTCCACATGTCGGGGACTGAACAAGGCGTTTTCTAAAAGAGAAAGGCGGGTTGGAAGTTCGAGTCCACGAAAAACTGTGAAAAAGTAGAAGGATTATCCAAATTTGTTTTCCTTCTGGCCTTTGAGGTGTACCTGGGAAGCTGGTACCGAAATCGGGAATGCGTTCCTTGGTACCATGAGCTTCTAAGAGGGTCGACGCGTCGAGCTTGGTCTTAGGGTTAGGGGCCACAGACCGCGTTCACTTTTTAAAGTTGCTCAGTACACATTGGGACACGGTCAAGTTACTGGGGCGTGTGGATAGCAAAAAATCATTTGATACACAGATTGTCTTGTCTCGTCCACACGAATAAAAGTTTTTTTATGCATGTGGTCTTTAAAGTTATCTTTTCAGGGTTTTCTCGGGTGGAAGGAAAAAAAACACGGAAAATAGCACTTATTCATTTAGGGCAGCGTATCTTCTGAACGGTATAAGCCAGAGATCTGAGTGTGTGTTCATTGGATTCAGCACAACTTTTTCTACTACATGGCAGTTCTAAATTTTAAATGCAAGGCTTAAATTCACATTTTCCACATTGTTGTCCCAATGTGCCCCGGAACTGTCCCAATGTGCCCCGGTACGGGGCACATTGGGACAGGTGTAGACTCTTGGGAAAATTATACTTCTGACTAAAAACGTGGCAAAACAAATTAGAATGCCTCAGGGTGCGATAGGCTACATGTCAATGCACAAGTTAGGCCTGCCCCGACCATTCTAGCTTATAACCCTTTTGACGTAGAGCGCAAGGAAAAAATCCGTCCCAATGTACCCCACCTTCCCTTATAGGTTCATAAGCCCGAGCGCGCGCGTGTGTGTGTGTATGTGTGTATGTATGTATGTATGTGTGTGTGTGTGTGTGTGTAGGTGTGTGCGTGTGTGTGTGTGTGTGTGTGTGTGTGTGTGTGTGTGTGGCTGTGAGGGAGCTGCGTGTATGTGTCGTTAAGGGCCATGCCGCTGCTGCTCGAGAAAGTACTTAACGCCCCTGTTATTTCCTTTATATCGCGCCTTATCATGCGCACGCCTTACTGACGTATACGGCGCGGTTTTCTAATTCCAGCCAGTCTGTCTTGCGGCGGCGACGCCCCGCCGCGAACTCCTCCAGCCTCGCTGCTACACTGCCAGACACCGCGTCATAGTCCAACTGTACACTCACATGGCGAGGGCGACAGAGCGAGGGATAGGATGACCCTTCGGAATCGCTGGGCCGGGCCCTTCCTCTCTCCCCTTTCCCGAGGAGTGGAGACTCTCCAGCAGGAGGTTCGCCTGCCGCCGCGCGGCGTTTGCTGCGGCGCGGTGGTGCTGGTGGCGGCGGCGGTGGTTGGGATTCGGCGCGCCGCCCCGCCGTCCCCTAAGCTCCCCGGCCTGGCGGCTCGGCTCGGCTCAGCCCCTGCAGGAGACGCGCCCGGCCTCCTCGTGCTCCGTGCGACGGGGCGGACCAAGGCCCTGGCCGAGGCCCTGGCCGAGGCCCCGCCGCCGAGGCACGCTGCTGATGGCTCGCGCCGCTAAAATAAATCTAGATCCCTGGCTCCGCCACGCCACGCTGCAGTGTGTGCGGCCCGACCGGCCGGGCTTTTGTTGACGGAGAGCAGGGATTTGGCAAGGATCGTGGTGACGTGGAGACGCTGGGGATCAGCCTCCTCGCCCAAATTAAGTCGCCGCGGGGTATAAATTTGGTTGCGACTTGCAGCGCCGCCGCCAGCACCCTACAGACGAACTACACGATTTCCCCGCGACGGTTTTAATTACTTCTCCTGCCGGCCGGCCTGGTCGGGCCATGAATTTAAAACATTCATCTCAGCAACCTGCAAACTTTTGCCGGCGTCGTCACACTAAAATGGAGACAGAATTATTCTTTTCGCTTTCGGTAGGAGCCTCTAACTTTCACCACTTTCGCCGCATGACGCAGTGACGTGGTCCACCTGGCGGCGGGAATGAGGGAGAGAGAGAGAGAGAGAGAGAGAGAGAGAGAGAGAGAGAGAGAGAGAGAGAGAGAGAGAGAGAGAGGGGGGGGGGAGATGGAAGAGGGGACGCCGGTAAATCAGGAAGGAAGAGGGCCAGAGGAGGAAGGCTGGCAGATAAATCTCTGGGTGTGCTGCCTCTCGCAGGGCAGTGCCAGACTTCCTACTCTACTACTCTCTTGCTACCATTTCCGTCTTTTTTTTTTCATTTTTATGCTTTTTCCCTCTTGCTGAACCCTGCTAACCCTTTCTTTCTCCTATGCGTGCAGGCACAGCTTTAAAAAAATAATACTTAAAAAAAATACGCTTTTCATCGCCATCGTCACCCGGGTCCCGGGTCTGCCCTCTATCATCCGAGCAATTTTCGGCATTCTCCAAGAATGCGCATGGGAATTTCTCAAATCTCATTCTGGCATCACAAGCATGGCAATGCGAGTGCACCACTCTGAGAAGGGAAACAAATCGGTAGTAACATTTTTTGTCAGTGTCTTGGTGTCCCACAAGGAGGCCGCCTCCGCAATGGATGGCCTGCGTTTCGGCGCGGGTCGCTGGCTGGAATCACTGGCCGGCCGTATAATTACGGGGAAAACGGCCACTCCACCCCACGGCCCGCCCACTGTGCAGGCCGCGTCCGAACACCGCTCTCGTTGCCGCCCGAGGGGGAAACAACTTAAAATTTTTGTGTAGGTTTTAGAAAATTTCTTGAAATTTTTTGAACTTTTGGAAATTTTTATAATTTTTTTTTTAATTTTTGTAAAATTGCAAATTTTTGTCAAATTGCCAAAATTTGAGAATTTTTTTTTTCGAAGACCCGGGGACTGTAGACCACGGCTCGCATCATCTGGTTTGTAAGCCAAAAACCATGTGTATGTAGAGGCTTCGAATCTAACCTATGGCCAACAAAGCTGATTGTGAGCTGTACTCCCGCATCAACTGCGATGGCTGAGATCTATGAGGCATCGGGCCTCATGAGTAGGGACGGGCGATCAAATCCCCACGTTCCTCACCTTTTTTTCGACTGGCTTATCCAGGGGTCACTGCGAGGCCAACATCGCCAAAGCGGACCCTCAAGTCCTAGGTTCAACTTCCAGCATTTATTATTTTTCACTGCCCTCCCCAGTGTGCTTCAAAGCCACAGCAACGACTATCACCTGCCGTGGTGGCTGGAGGTGTCGACGCGTCGGTGTCCCGGTACGAGGATCGGCGGTTCAAATCTCATTACTTCACAACTTTTTTCTCTGACCGCTGTTCATTGTCACGTCAAGAGCCCGCTTCAATCGGCTTCAAACAAGAGCCGTGGTGGCTGAGGGCGTAAAGGCGTCCGACCCCGACCTCAAGGTCTGGGGATCGAATCCCCAAGTTTCCTTTCATTTTTCGACTGGCTTCCTCCCACTGCGACTCAAACCCGTCGTCCGACACTCGGCAGACGTGCAAGTCAGGGTGGTGTAGTGGTCTAGGCTCAATCCAGGCCATTACACCCGGGTGTCTAAAAAGCAGTCCGCTTCGGCGGATTGGCCTCGGCACTGGTTCGATCCCCGATCGAGCCAGCCACTCGAGATTGGTCGCGAGTGGGTCCATTCCGATTCGTCGGATGGAGTTGATAAGTCCTTTGAAGCTGGCCCACTGACTGCATGTTCAGGTCTGGGAGCGCCGGACAGCGGGTGTACCATTTGGGTACCGACCAGCCTGCGCAAACAAAAGCTCCCAAAACTACTCTCTCTTTCTTTCTTTCTCTGTCTCTCTATCGTCTCTGCCTTACTCTACTCTGCCCATGTTGGGCCGTGTCGGCGGCTCGGGTCCTACTGGGTCCCCCGGCGTACGATATCGAAGTCGCTGGATCGGATTAACCCCAGTTACCTGATAGCACCGGTTCCCATCCCGAACACCGAAGTAAAGCAGGAGGCCTCCCCACTTAGACTGGGGAGGGGGTGTAGAGTTCCATTTTTTAAAATTTCTCTTGTGTCTTCGAAATTTTTCAAATTTTTCAATAAAATGTTTCAAATTTTTCAAAACTTTTTAAAATTTAATTTTTGGTGTACATTCTTTTGGCCAGTTGTGTCCCCCTCGTCGCCGCCTCGCTCGCGAGAGAGGCAGAGAGGCGGCGCGCTGTTTGGAGTCACCACTCCGACAACAGCGCGGCAATTTCAGTCAGTTGGAGGGTGTTGGGCTGTTGATTTTTAGCCCGGGGTCGCATTAGCTTCCTTTTGCATGTATTCTTAATGCGGCGTTGCCGACTTTTCGTCGCGTGACTCACCGACCCATGAAAGTGAGAGTCCCACCGGACGGCGGTAAAAGTAGTACCTGAAACAGGAAAAAGTTGCCCATGAGCCAATCACTATGATTCCCTTCACTTATCGTTCCAAGTTTCATTCTTCCTCTGAGTCGGCCTTCTTAATAGAAGACACAGCAAGCTGGACCCGGTTTATTTGTGGGAGTGTAAACTTGGGGGAGGCGGTCCGCGCCAGTTGAGACAGGCGTCCGCCATATGTTGCAAATGTCTTTGGGAACATCAGAGGGGTTCGTGGTACTGTTCCGTTCCACGCCGACTCTGTGTGTGTGTGTGTGTGTGTGTGTGTGTTTGAGTGAGAGAGAAAAGGGGGGGGGGTCTACAAACAGTGTCGAATCCTAACCACACTTTGCTCCTTGAAACGTGGCAATCAAATCATGAAGTAAATGCCAACCCCGTCGTCAAATCAGCGTTGGTAGGTCGGAGCGACCCCATCAAGACCACGGTGTTGATTCAAAGGCTTTCACAGTGGCGCCCCGTGTCCTAAGCGTACCAAGAGGCCCTCCCGTGGAGGTAAAGTCACCCTGCGTCAGACTAGCGGGCGATCACTGCGCCGCTCGGGACGGTGGCCTGTGTAGCAAGCGTACCTGGGCCACTTCCCCGAGATCTCAAACTTCCACAGTTGGGTACAGCGTGATTGGAGCGTCAGCTCGGCCTCGCTCCACCGCGCCGTGTGATGGCGCTCGTCCGCCCCAACGCCCACGTCTTCAGGGCACGACAGCGTCGTTAAGAAAAAAAAAGTTCCTGTTTTTTTCCAACGTGCGCGCGCTGATTTTGGACCAAGTCGTCGCAAACCACACTCTCTTAGCCGGCCTGGCCAGCACGTACCCCATGTATCTTCAAGGGTCCAGGGTGGCCCAGGGTCTGCGGCGTCTATCCCTCACACATACAAACACACACACTCGCGCCACGCGCATATCTGGCAGGGCGTGCACGTGTGCTGCGTACACGGCGCAGTGTAGTGTAAATCACACTTCGGTCGGTGCATCATAGCGCGCGGTATGAAAAAGTTTTTTTTTCCCCTCCAAAGATAATCACCAGGAAAGTGAACCGCAGCTGGCACGAGGCATTGCTGCTCATCGGCGCCCGACCGCGCTAAAAACAAGACACGCGATGATGGTGCTTCCCCGGCTTGGCGCGCTGCCCCCGCCACTGCGGTGCCGCCGGAAGGGGGGCAGCCACGCGCGAGTCTGGTTTGAATTTCGCCCGAAACAGAGTCACCTTGGGCAACAGTGCCGCCCGACAAGTGGCAGAACATGCTCCCCCCTCCCCCGACCCGCCCCCACGCCCGCCCGCCGCGTCAAAGTAGTAAACACAGCAAATGCGCACTGCTCTGCGATGACGAGGCGTGTCGCTGATGACGAACCACAGCGAGCGCCACCAGCAGAGACGCGCCGCCAGCACTTCCGGTCCGCGACAATGTTGCCGTTTCCGGTCCGCCTGGCGCTGCGAGGGCAGCAGGCCGCGCTCGCCAAGCGCTCGTGACGGCCGGTCTGTCTCACTGCGGTCGAGACGTGTGGTCACACCAGGCCGGCGTCCAAGGCGGTTGGCCAGCCTGTGTCGCCACGCGCCGCCACTCACGCCTCGTTTCGTCCAGCACACACGTCCGGCGCGGTCCTCTTCGCCGCGGAAGCAGCGCAGCGCGCGGGGCGAAAAAAAAGGAAAAAGAAACAGGGGCGGTTGTGTCTCCGTCTCCGCCGATGAGAGCCCTTGGCGGCCGTAACGCCGGGAGCGGCAAAAAGGCGAGGCGGACGGACTGCTTGCTCTGCGTGCTCGTTAAGGGCTCAATATGTTTGGCGGCGGCCGGCCGGCAGCGCGGCGCGGCGCAGCGGCAGGGGGCTCGGCATTCAAGTGCGCCTTGCCGCGCCCGCCGCCTTCTAGTGTGAGCTGATGGTATCTGGCGAGCACTCAGAGGTCTTATTCCAGTGTTTGCTCCGCGCCCCCCGCCCCGCCGCGGCCCGCCCCACCCCGCCCGCACTCTGCCGGCTGCCGAGGGGGGCTAACTTTGTTTTCCGCCAAATGAGATCCGTACAATACGTTGCTCTGTATGGAGAGGGCGGCGCGACGCCGGCCGCCTCTGCAAAACTCGGAAAGAGCGCGTCTTCTTACCCCGGCTGGGCGCACAAGCAGAAGTAGTCCGTCACCGTGCCTCGCTCGCACCCCGACGCAAAGTGGGCCAGAAGACGCCGCAGGCGGCCAAAACTCTAGACGCGTTTTGAGCTCCACAGTCGCTAAAAAGGACCCAAACCGAACCTGTGACCCTACCAATGGATTCCTTGTTTGAAGAGCAATCCAAGGGTCACACGTTCGGTTTGAGTCCTATTGAGCTGAAAACGCGCGAGTTTTGGCCGCCTGCGCCGTCGTCTGGCCCGCTGCGCTACGGGCGGGATGAGGCTGCCGGCGCGGTGGCGGCGGTGCTGTCGGCGGCAGCGAGTTCGCCAACTTGCCGTCGCGCCGCGGGGGCTTGTCGGTGCGCCTCGTCACGCCGCGATAAGCGGCCAGCGCAGATAAAAGGATTCTTTTGGCCTTTTTGTCTCCGCCAAGTGCCCCGGCGTCCCACTCTGCATTAGTAGCCGATAGGGCCCGAGTTATCGAGACGGCGTTATGTCTTATCGCCCTGACAAATGGTGGCTCCTTCTCGCGCAGACATGCACCGCCGCCGTCATGCCGGAGAGGAGGCTGCTTGGTCTCTGTCGCACTCACGGCACGCCCTGTGGGGGCGTGAGAGAGACAAAGTGACGAAACGAACGACCCTTGGGATTCGCCAGCCAGGCCGCAGAGCCACGGCAACAAGGGGGGGATTAATGCAGGCCTTAATGCACGGGCACGTGGCGCGGCCAGCAGACTGCGGTCTCTCTCACACCCAACGACCCCTGAGTGCGAGAGACACAGAACGACACCGCCCCTACATGTGGAGGCCACCGCCCCCGCGACACCGTTACACCGAGTCAGTAGTTATTTTCGAGCGAGGGCAACGCTTTGGCCTTCTATCTGCGTCGGGACTTGCGCAGGGCTTGATGCTGATTCTATCCGCGAGGTGGGGAGACATGGCCCCGGCGCTGACTCTCCTCTTTACCTGGTTCCAGGGGACCCGGCAGCAGGAACGGGAGGCGGGCCTTCTTTTTGTTTGTTTTCGTGGGGCTCCTCTTGCCATGAAGCAGAGTATGGCCTGTCGTCTTGGTTTTACTTTCAGGGTGGGGCCATGCCTGGAATGGCAAATGCCCCCTAACGCGCGACATTACTCTTTATTTTCTTGGAGATTCTGAAAAGTGCATTTTTGATTTTTTTTCACAAGCCCAGACCAATAAAATAAACAAAAACCAAGTTGTTTTTTCTGTCCTACTTTTCCCATAGTCCCTCACCTTGGCGACGCGCTCGATGGTGGGCGCGTTGGTACACAACGTGACTTCTCTTTTTTCTTCCGCCACTAGTATGAATGGACTTCTTTTGCTCTCCACGGCAGCGCCACTCCCCGACAAGCAGGTTGTCAAACATGACATCAATCATCTCCCTCGGGCTGCTCTCCTCCAAACAGATGTTCGCTCCCCCCAGCCGTAAGCTCTCCATTATGGCCATGTCATTTCCTTCTTTACACCGAGCTTGTCCGTCCTTGCCCAGCTCATCTAGGCGTACTCGACCCTGGGCACTACACTGTCTCCGGAACGAATCTTTGAAAAGGAAAGTACGGAGCCAGCGCCAGAAAAACAGAACAACATAATGCAATTCATGGAAAACTTTTTTTGTCTGCTGTAATTACACCAGACGCAATGTTTCTGTTACCTTGTGACACCCCCCCCCCCCAGCCCCCCGAGACGAACGGCCTGGTAATTTTCCGAACGACGCGTGTACGTCTTGGGGAAAAGTGGAAAGCCCCGACCGACCCGCCTCTGGCCAGACAACTCAGTGCGCGCAAGTTTAGGATTAAATTGTTATTGTCTGATGCCCCGCGGCTCACAGTGGGTCAGAAGACCGTTGAGGCGGCCAAATTCTAGACGCGTTTTGAGCTCCAGAGTCGTTACATGGGACTCGAATCGCACGTGGGACCCCACCAATGGATTCCTCGTGTGAAGAGCAATCCATTAGTGGGGTCACAGGTTCGATTTGAGTACTATTTAGCGACTCTGGAGCTGAAAACGCGTCCGGAACTTTGGCAGCCTCACCGGTCATCTGACCCACTGTGCGGCTACCCGACCCGACCCCCATTATTCGCAAATACGAAACGGCCCGGCCTCCCAAGGCCCTTTGCCGAAACAAAGGCCGGTATCGGACCAAGTTTGGATTGGCGTTAGGAGCGGCCTGATTCACTCGGAGCAAGGAATGCCCCCGACCCAGAGATGAACCCCAGAATGGAACCGACGCACAGTGCAAGCTCTGCATGCGACTCGAGAACCCGCTGTCTGCATTGCCCGCATGTGAAAAGCAGGGAAGGCAAAAAAAGAGACAGCACGAGGATGTTGAATAGGGCCTGGGAGCACGCTGCCTAATGACACCGTCCCTCCTTGCTCATGTTACTGTTCCTCCGCGATGCTTGACGGCGCCGAGATTTTCCCACGCGTAGCAACCAGCGCGACACACCCGGTAAAAGCAGGCACGTGTAAGGCCTGCCAACACGGCGCCCCACTCCAGCCACCCTCCAGCCACAAAGGCCTGAGCAGCCCACGAGTCATGTCAATGCATTAAGTTTTGGGAAGGGATTTATTTGAGCAGTGTCATCTGAACATAAGCAGCGTGCATCTCTGGAACGGTGACCGTCAAGAACGCAAGGTGCAAGATAGCTTCCTTTGAAACAAAAAAAAAAGGAACAACTTTCGTGGTGGAATTTGGTTGAGCTTAATGTCCCTGCCTGTGCGTCCACTCGCTTCTGGAAGTCCATCTGAAGGGTACGAAGCGCGGTGCGATGGAAGCTCGGCTGAAAACCCCCGTCTCTCACCGACGCCAACCTAGAGAAACCGACTTGACTCCAACGCACTGTTGATTAACAAGTTGGCCTAACAAGAGACTCCCGTAAGTGGATTAGGCCCTGCAGCCAGCCAGCCAAGCCAGCCAGGCCAGCCCTCTAGACAGGTAACGCGCGTCCAAACTCAGGCCAAGTAAACGCATCCCAATTGGCCTCAGGCTCGCATTTACATCACGCTCGGGATATTTCTCTCGAAGCACTAATGATGCCCGCGGGGCTAAAAAAAACGGAAAACTAAACAACAAAAAGGCGGAACAGAAACAAGCGCTAGAGCGCCCGCTGGGCGGCGGGTAGGCGGCGCGGCGACGCGGCCGTCCGCCGGGATGGCCTACCCCGCCGACTGCAGGCGGCGCGGCCGACTGGCAACTTGCTCTTTTACCGCGGCCAACTCTCGGACCCTCGGCGAGCCAGGTGGCGCAGAGAGGCCGGGGCGCGAGGCGCAGCCCGGCAAGGCAAAGCCCGGCCGAGCGGAGCGGACTCCGTAGACACTTTTCCAACTTTGAAACACATGTGCGCGGCACCCTCGAGGAGAGGCTTCTCTTCGCCGCCGCGCCGCGCGTCGCTACTGCTGCCGAAACAAAATGGACGAATCCCTGTCTGCGGCAATATTTCCCTCCCCTCGCATGGCTGCCCCTCCTCCACTCGGGACGTCCCCGCGGATGCAACGCCTCCGCTGCGAATGGGATAATGTCGGTCTCCACTCTGCCCGGCTTGGTCCGCCGGGTTCCCCCCCCCCTCCCCCCCGGTTGCCGAATCTTTCACGACCCACACAGTCAACAGCCAAAGTTCGCGCCAAGCTGCCGAGTGCGTGTTTCTTTATTTTAGATCTCGGTGTGTGTGTGTGTGTGTGTGTAAGCGCGTGTGTGCGTCGTGTGTTTCACCAAAAGAAAGAGGGGAGCTAAAAAAAGAAGAATAAAAACCTCCCAGGTGCATTAGCATTGAGCGTCGGGGTGGGTGGCGAGCAAAGGTTTAGTGCGGGCCTTATAACTCGCAAGGCGACACATAGACACATACTCTTGCTCTTACGCACACACGACACGCTCTCTCTCTCTCTCTCTCTTCTCTCTCTCTCTCTCTCTCTCTCTCTCTCTCTCTCTCTCTCTCTCTCTCGCTCTCTCTCTCTTTCTCTTTCTCTCTCTCTCTCTCTCTCTCTCTCTCTCTCTCTCTCTCTCTCTCTCTCTCTCTCTCTCTCTCTCTCTCTCTCTCCCCTCACACGGTACGGCAGCGGCGCCGCTAGCTCCCGGGCCATTTACTTTAGAAATATTTACCAAAGCATTACCCGCAATAAACTTTCGTTACAAAGACTTGCGCACGAAAACGTCCTCTCTCCCGCTTCTCCGTTGTTTTCACTTGGGATGTTGTTGACGCACGTTCCGGACGCGTTCCCTCCCACGCGATGGTCTAGCCGCCCATCGGAACCTCGGCCGCCGTGAGAGGGAGAGGGAGAGAGAGAGAGAGAGAGAGAGAGAGGGAGAGAGAGAGAGAGAGAGAGAGAGAGAGAGAGAGAGAGAGAGAGAGAGAGAGAGAGAGAGAGAGAGAGAGAGAGAGAGAGAGAGAGAGAGAGAGAGAGAGAGAGAGAGAGGGGGAGAGGTGACGAAAGAAAGTGGCGAAAGTGGGAAAAAAAGAGACCGGAGTGGCAGGAGGCAACAATGCTGCTTCTAGTCTCTCGCACTCATGGGTGTTCCGCAGGGGGTGCGACAGAGACGGAACGCTGTTCGGAATCAGACTACTACCAGGCCACGCGTGCACCCGACTAAATAATGGATTAGGACGGAGTGCTGGACACATGGTGGCTCGCAAGGCGGTGGAAAACAATAAAACAATAGCAGGGCCGCCAAGTCTGCAGTCCGAGCCAACAGCTCGCACACAATCTTCTTATTGTTTTGTGTTCAGCCATGTCCTGCCTGGTTTGTTTTTTTTTCGCTTTTTTTTTCACTCCACTCGGGGTAGACTGGCCCGAGACTCCCAGACTCGAGCCGCACTTCGCCATCACCTCGGCGATACCCGCTGAGAGGAGGCTCGCCCACAAAGGGGGTCATTCATCCTAAGAGAATGGAGGGAACGAGGAACAGTGGGACAGAGAGAGGGAATGCGTGGCGCGGACTGCGGTGGACTTAAATGCGCCAAGAGGGCGTGCCAGGTGACGGGAAGCGGTGAGGAGAGACTCTGCAGTGTGGCTGTGAGTTCCGCGGAGACAGAAGAAAAAAAAACAGCACTCGACAGCAAGTAACACGCATGTGGCCGCCCCGGAGGAGTAGCTCCAATCAAAAGTTTAGAGAAGAGCAAGGTGGGCTTCTTGGGCGGCCCGTGGATGAGAGTGCGGCGCCCGGGATGGCACTCTGGGCTGGTCCGCGGGGACGCGGCGTGCGGCCCGTCCCGCGCCGGTCTTCTGGCCCACTGTGCCGCAAGTTGACACGAAACAAGTGGAAATTCTGAAAACTGGGTGAACAGGGCGAGCTCCGGCGTTAGTCTCGTGTGTCGTTGGGATCGCTGGCCTCTCGTTACAGCGTCTCATTAGGGGGCAAGAAACCGGAGATCGACCGACAGATTAATTTAGGGTCTAATTAACCGGGTAATCGACTGCGAGGCGCGAGGCATGCCACTTGCAGCGCCCTCAACCTAAACAGACTGCTGCACAAATACCCCCGCTACTCTGCGAAAGAGCAACCACGCCCTCGCAACACCAGCTTCGTGCGCCTGATCCTCAGTCCCTTTTTGTTTTGTTTTAATACTCTCTAGAGTGTGTTTCTTGCGGGTATCCATCACTTCAACATCATGGCCTCCAAGTAAAGAGCCAAGTCGTGTCAAAAATATGAGCAGCCTGCGCAGACACGCGGCACTCCATACACATCAATAGGGTAGCAAAAATAACCCGGCCATACCTGGAGCAGAGAAGTGCCAGGGAAACTAAC
Organism: Stenchaetothrips biformis; assembly: GCA_030522485.1. Taxonomy (NCBI): domain Eukaryota; kingdom Metazoa; phylum Arthropoda; class Insecta; order Thysanoptera; family Thripidae; genus Stenchaetothrips; species Stenchaetothrips biformis. Next base: position 15,891,418 of record CM060093.1, read on the forward strand.
TTCCCATCCATTTAAAAGACCCGGTCGGACAAGTTCGGAACTGCACGGCGTTTGGCGGGAAACAGTTTTGCGCGTGATGACGGCCTTGTCCCGGGACGATGACGTCATTCCGAAGCCGTGGACACGTGGCGGAGCGGGCCGCTTTTACTGCGCCATAAAGACGCAACGTGCCGCCCTGCGTATCAAGGCTCGTCTTCGGGGCGAGGCGAGCCGTTATGCAAGCATCACTCCCGGGTGTGCACAATAAATTGTGTCCCGCCGCTGCTTTCGCCGGCCGGTCATTCAGACCGGGGGACCAGACCGGACGGCATAAAGTGGAGCACCCAAAGGATTATCATTTAGCCGGCGGACTTTGATAAGCACACACAGCACTTCTTGTCCAGGTTTCGCCCCCTTTTTCATTAAAGGACAGCATATACGCGGTGGAGTTTTTTTTCTCTTCCCAATGAACCTTGGACTTGCTTTACTTACTGTGCCTCCCTCCACGCGCCCCGCCCCACTGTGGCGGCCTCCTCGACTAGTCGTAACGGATATCGAACGCGACGCGGCGCACAGAGTGCGCGTCCCGCGGTACAGGCGGGTCCAAAGCCGGAGAGCGACGAGGAGCCTGTCCAAACAGCAGCGGCACGGCGCCTGTTGAGCTGCTGGGATGCGTCGCTCGACCCACGGGACGACCCGCGGAATAGCAGCGGCAGAGCGCCGCCCTGAATCAACCCTGGCCAGCGATTGGGCGGTGTTCGTCTCAGCACAGTGGGCCAGAAGACCGGTGGAGGCGGTCAAAAAACCCAAGACAGAACGTGTGGACCCTACCGATGGATTGGTCTCCGAACGAGGATTCCCTTGGTGCGGTCGTACGTTCGATTCGAGTCCCATTTAGCGACTCTGGAGCTCAAAAGGCGCCTAGAGTTTTGACCGCCTCCTGTGGTGGTCTTCTGGCCCACTGTGCTGAGGCTCGGCTGCTCGCAGCAGTCTGCATGCGCACCCCTCCCCCGCGGTGCCCGGTGTACAGCACCGCAACGCACGTGAGACGATTGCGGAGCCGATGCTGCTGCTGACGCAAGGAACGTGCCGAAGCAGGAGGACGCAGGGGAGCGGCCGGCGGCGATTAGTCAACTAGCAGGATGGCAGCCTGGAGGCCGCGCTGCACGGACAGCCTCAAAGGCGGCCCAGCGCCACTGTGTGCTCGCTGCTATCGTGGATCTCCGTGCCGGGCTGCCGCGCAAAAGAAAAGGTGACCTCGCAAACAGAAAGGCAGCCGCCCGCATATATTAGGCCACGCCCCGGCCGGGGCAGCGGGGGCAGCGGAGCGGGCCGGGCAAGATGAGGAGGTGGCGACAAGGGAATCCGCGCGCCGGTTCTTTTATTTTAAATATTTCAACAAAGCGGCGCGTGCGCGCTTTGAAGCCAGGGGCGCGGCCGTAGTGTGTGGCGCGGCGTCAGCCAGACCGCGACACTGATAAAAACGCGGCTCAGACAGGCAGGCCCTCCGTCCGGGCAACCGGTCGCAGCCCAAATTACGGGGCCGCGAACTGACGCGTCCTGTAAGAGCCTTCTTTTCCTCCTCTTGCTTTTAATCTTTCTTTTTTTTTTCAGTGGGGGTGACACGAGGTTGTTGCTTGTCGACCAGGGTGTAATAAGGTCGCAGCGCAGCAGCTCTGTTGCAGCAGCGTGCCGCGTCGGGCCTCGCCGCCGAGATAAACAGAGCACACACATTAAGTATTCGCAGAAAAACGTGTGCGGCACGCTTTGGATCCCAGCGGCCCAAAGGCCTGCTGCCCACCTGCCGGCTAAGCCACAGCCTGCAAACGGGTGGGGGCGGGGCGGGCGGGGCGGGCGGGGCCACAAAACCCATTCGGGGGTCACACTGCCCTCCTGGCACTGCCGCACGTTAATTATGGCAGTCATTGCAAAAGCTGCAATTAGAAAAGCAGCAGGCGGAGGTGAGGGGGAGCTTGATGTCGATTCCCGTTTTCGCGGCAAAGCCATAACGCATAGGAACGAGAGTTTCAAAGGGGAGGGGAGGGGTCGAGGGGGCGGTGAAGAAATGAATTATTGTCAAGCGTGTCCTGCCTGGAACAAGGGGCGCGTTTCGGTAGCTGTTGGTCCAGGCTCTATGGCCACGGGAACGAAAAACAGACGGCGAAACACTAATTGGGAAGCAACTTGTGTGGGTGCTGTATGTGTGCCTGTGAATGTTTGCCACTTTAGTCATTCCCTGGGCAAGCACGGAGCGGCATGAATAAAGTATTCCAATAGAGCAGACCACGAGTAGCAAGACACTTTTACAACTGCTTCACTCGGTAGTGAATCTTCTACTGTAAATATGAAGTACTGTATAAAAGCCAGTTTCCCAAATGGACCAGTCTCTGATCATTTTTTGCACCAGCGCAAAAATGAAAGTTTTTGGGAGGCGATTTAGTTTTCAAATGTATTCAGAGGGGAGGATTAGTTTTCGAAAGGGAGAGAGGGGACAGTGGCAAAGAGGTCTAGAAACGCCCTGAACTTTCGCCTTTGCATGAAAAGAGTGCAACCAAAAGCGTCAACTCCGTCGCGTCCCAGCCAGCCCCCACAACCCATACAAAGACCAACTTTTCTAGGGTTAGTCTTGCAGTGCCCATGAAACAAAGGCCGGCCTCCCCGTCGTGGTTTGCAGCGGTCACACGGATTATTCAAATGTAGGATCGTTGACCATCGCCCCCTTCCCCTCCGGGCCTCCGGGACGAAACAAGCCCAAACAATGGCAATCATAATTTTTACTGTGCGGACGTGACTTTATTCGCGCGAGTGGTCCGAATGGGACAAGAGGACCAGACGGCATTGCGCAGCCGCTGGGTGTCAGTCAGACGAGGAGGGGCAGCCGGTTGTCGGTCTCGCTGTGTTTTCAATATGATTTCAGTTTAGTTTCAACTTTTGGTGTCCTCTCTTTCTGTCAACATGGACAACGACTGCCACCATTACAAGGTTATCCTGGCACTCCACTGCCAATGACGCTGCACAGACGAATGTGCTGTGGCGGTGCAGTCGGCAGAGCTTAATCCGATAAAAGCCGACGCGAGTGGCCCTCGGTGTGCGGGCGTCGCCGTGTCGAGTCAGCATGCAGCCAGGCACACCTGGCAAACCATTTGCCGCTTAGCACTCGCCATTGGATGCTGCCACACAAAAGAAAGTGGCCGCTCTTTGCCCGGAAGCGCCGTTTCCCTCCCCGGAACTTGGAAAGTTTGAAATCAAAGGAGCGAAATGACTGCGCATTTTGCATAAACTCGAGAAACACGTATTGTAGCGTTTGCAAAGCGGAGGCAAGATGGGGGAAAGGGGGAGAAAGGGGGAGAAAGGGGGAGAAAGGGGGAGAAAGAAGCAAGGCGGGGGCCTTCGGGGCGCTGCGGGGCTGGGTGTACGACGCCGCGGGCGACAGGTGTAACACGGAGAACGCCGCCCCGGCGCCACCGTCGCCGCCGAATTTTGTATGATAATAGCGTCATTTTCGTAGCGGGGAAAGGAGCGGAAAAATACGGTGACGAGAAGCGGTCTAGCGTTCTTCACTTCTTTACCCCCTTTCTTGGTCTTTAAGATACGGTGGTGGACTCGACCGGTGATGTCACGGTAAACCGGCCGCTCTCAACGGAGGGGGCACTCTGAGAGCGATTGCACTCAGGCATATCCACAATCAAATGCATCGTCAATTTCCGACTGTCTACTGCTAAAAGTTTGGTTTCTGTGTCTCGGTAGCTATCTGGCAAATGTCAACGAACAGAAAAAAAAGCTTCAAAACATTATGAAGCTGGCCGGCTTTCATATGGCTATTTCTTACCATCTCGAGATCAATTTCAAGGCTCTGAGTTGCCACTGCCGCGGGCCACATTAGGGCCTAGATGACAGTTATTTTTAGTCCACTCGGCCTCGGCCATCAGTCACGGTGCCCATAAAACTTGAGTGACCAGCGTCCCCGCCCACGCGTGCCGCGGCCGTGCCGTCTTAATCGATACACATTCTAATTCCCCTCCCTCCCCTCCCACCCGCCTCTTCCAGCCCGTGCCTCATGCAGCCAGTCGAAATGGGAAGTCATAATTTGCCTTCTGTATTCCGCATCGGAGAGGGAATTGAGGTTGCTGGGCGGCTTTATTTCAAGAATGCGGCCACGGCAGCAAAAAGAAGAGAAAATAAGCAGCAGGGAGGATTCGCCAGACGAAGAGAAAAAAATGCGAAATGAAAAAGGAGGAGCGTAGTTGAGTGCTAGGCCGAGGCGATAGTGCGCGCCGAGGAGTCGAATCTGGGGGGTTCCTGTCTGCAGAAACAAAGACCAAGCGTGAATAGGGGAAAGGAGGAAGTAATTCGACCGAGGTCGCTGGCCAACCCGCCAACAACGCAAGGCACGCCTGTTTGAATTTACAAATGAAATGGAAAAAAGGGCAACAGGCACGTATGGGTTCTGTGAAAGAGAATAGAACCTAATCATAATGCAAGCAAGCATGCGGGGGAACGCTAGAGGTGCCCACTCCATGCTGCATGCCGGATTATTCGACCGCCGGAAGAATGATGAAATAAGTGTGAATTTCATGTGTACACATTTTGGATACTTTTGACATATTTTCTTTAATTCTTAGGTGTAGGTTTTGTTAAGATCCAGTTACGTTTTGGACCATGCTCAGCATGAGACTGTGGTGCTGAAATCGAAGAACTTGTTTTATCAACGCTTTTCGACAATTTGCTGCAAAGAAAGGCGATTCTTGGTGGGGTGCGCAAGGGGTGAGTGCCGAGCACGCTGCAGCTCTCCCCCCCCCCCCCCCCACACACACATCCCAGAGCCGACTGCACCGCGAGATAAAACAATCCCCTCGGGTTCATCAGCCAGCCTCATGACGGACCACGTCCACTAGAGGCAGGTTCAGATTGATGTACTCGGCATCATCAATTAGACCAGCAGCCCTACAACGCGATGTGGGTAAACACCCCGCACGGTGAGACCACGTATCCTCGCTGCCTGCATCACGCAGGCAGCACCGCCGCGGGAAAGGAGTCGGAACTCCCATTGTGGTTCTTCAGAAAGCAGCAACTTTCAGGAAAGCGCGTTATCGGCCGCGCCGTGCACGTGTTCCCCTTTGCAGAGAGCGTAGTACAAGTCAGCTTCATCTTTGTGGAGTCGTTGTCCATTGTGCACGAAATGCAAAGCAACAGCTCGTTTTCGGTAAAAATTTTACCGGTAAAATACTTTCTCTCTAAAAAGTTATAAATTAGTGAAATGAAAGTCTAAAAAGTACGTGTACATTGACTGATTTGTAAAATCAGTCGTTTTAATTTTAGCAGTGTTGTTTGGCCCCTCCGATCCACCGATGCGGCACAAAGAGGTCGACTCGACAACTTTGCTGACTTCATCCGCCATTCGCGATGTAGACTGGAAACGATCAGGCTCTTATCCACTTTCATAACAAGCCCTGACCTAAAACTTTTTGGCACACGATTGTTGACCTCAGCTTACTTACTTGCTGGGATGATTTGATTCCGAGCTATATAGGCACACTCTTACATTCCCTTACAAGGTACGAGAGAACGTGGCAGTGTCACGAAACACGCCACCATTGTGCGCGGCCGCTCCGTTCGCCCTGTTTTGTCCTGCTTCGTCTCCAGGACACGTACATAGAAAGAGTGGAGGCCCGCCACAAATTTATTTCCCTGACTTCCGACCAAGATATTGGTTTTGATAAGTGGCGCTGAACGTCTGATCGGCGAGACACGCATGTTTGGAGAAAGTCTGGAGGAACGGGCGGCTGGCTCCAGATACAGTCATGAATACCCTCCCCCTCCATCCCCAGTTCCGTTCGGGCAGCGCAGCCGGATCCGGATGCAAAACTTTCTTTTCGACGAACACCCTACTGAATCCGGATGAAGGACGAAATCGCTTTGGGAAGGAGCCCCGCTCCTCCCTCCCCTAACCCGTCTGCGGTCGGATGTGGATCATTGCCGGCGGGGACGGAGCGCGGGATTTGCAGGCCGATCGCCTTATCACCGTGAAGCCCGCCGCGAGGCAAGCAGGGCCCGCCGCGAGGCTAGACCCGTTAACTGAAAACAGCTCATTGACGACTGCAGCCATTCCGGGCTGCGAATAATCGGGAGATAGGCTTTTACGATCCAAGGGGAAATGGCGCGGTTTGACACGCCGTCAACGCCGTTCAATTTTTTTTTTAGAATGCACCCTGATTAATTAAGGACAAAAACCCACATTTCGGAGTGCCATCATCCGATAAATTGTCGATGGATGAAGAACACATTTCCATCGATCGGTAGCCGGTATGCCCTATTACACACTCCCCAACTCACGCGATGCGCACTCGCTCACAGACGCGTAGGCACACACACACATGCGCACACAGACGTACGCACACGCGAGGCGCACAAAACGGACGACATCCGATTAAAATTCAATTATGGCACATTCGTGTCGCCATCGAGCTGCCTCTATGGCTCTTGTTATTACTACTAGGGCAACCCTCCCCTCGCCCCACAGCGCCCCGCAGGTTCACGTGGTACGGGGTAGCGGAATCACGGCCAGATGCGACCCCCATCCTCACCCCTCTCCGATTTCTACCGTGCACTAGCAGGCCGCCTCGCAAAATGTAGCCCCCCACCCTCTTTGGTTTTGGATCCACGAATAATGACTCTAATGCGCATTGAGCGACGAACGCTCGCGATCATACACGCACCCATCCACACCTATACGCAGAGGACACACATTCAGACGCAGCACACACACAACGAATGCAATACATATCGGCACGTGATCTATTCGAGAACAGCATCGGGCAAGGTCTGCATTTGTGTCACATTTAATAACTGTCGCGCCCGTCCGTCCAGTGGGCGCAGCATTCACGCACGCACGCACGCACACACACACACACACACACACACACACACACACACACACGCAGCGATGCAGGGCCGCGCCAGCGCAAGGTCCAATATTTCCCCTATCTGGCATTCAAGCGCTACAACTACGTGAATGGGAGTGCAAACGTGGTATTACAGTGTCACACCCACTGACAGGCTCAGACCTGCGTGACTACCACACAGGGCTTGCGGAAATACGCAAACAATATCAAGATGAAATCACGATCAATGCAGGTAACACCTTTTGCAAGACCTTAGACCTTTTTTTTCTTTTTTTTTTTTTTTTCGGAAACTTTGATTTGCAGTGGGACGCACAATCTCAAGAAAGTGCTTTCTTTTTTGTTTTTGTACACCGCGCACGGCAAGCATCATGCAGATCTCGCCCTCCTCGTTTTCTTGCGGGACGTTGACACGGAAGCCTGCCTCAACACGGCCACGAACCCAGCCAAAGACTCGTTGCCTACAAGCGCTTCTTTTTGGCCTGTTTCTCTCTTTTCCTCCCCGCAACGGAGAGGAGCTGTCAACAAAACGAGCCACACTAAGCACTGTCCGCATTGTATGCTCGATCGCAGCGAACTCCAGCGATGATTAGCAGCAGAGACAATCTTCGCTGCGGCTGTAGCAATCGCAGCGCAGAGGCAGCTCACCAGACAAAAAGTCGGGCCAACCAAACACGGGGCCAAACGGAGAGGGTGGGGTGGCCAGCAGAGGTAGGCACTCCGCTTGCATCCGTGCGCTGCGGGCGAGCTGTGTGGCAGGCGCGCTGGTCCGCAGGCACCATCATGCATGGCACAAGGGCATAACCTCAAGAAAGGGAGGAAAAATGTCAAAGTTCGGCGGAAAGGAACTTTGCTGGCTCCATGTCACGACGAGATTCCGTTGCTGGCTCTTCACAGCGCTACGATCCCCCGGCTTGCCAGGCACTGTCCTTTGCATGCCAAATTGTTTAATGTCGGCACAGCAAGACGTGCATAATTAATATTTTTCTCGGTAGGCAATGGCTTTGAATTCTCCCAGGAAAATACTGTCACTCCGCAGATACGAACACAGTTGGCAACAAAAATATTTCGATACATTATCGCCCCCTGCGTTTCATTTGGCGTTGCTTCAAGCCGCCTTTGGCCACCCTTGGCTAGAGAGCATGTAAAGTTGCCAACGCCTAAACAGGCTGCCCGGTTTAATGCCCCGTGGCGCAGCCCCGCGTGCCAATGTACGCGTGTACGTGTGTAAATCGGCTGGATCAGGACAAGTGACCATAGCGATAAATCTCTTGGTCCACCTTGGTGGGCGTGGTGGGCCTGATGGGCCTGATGGGCCTGATGGGCCTGATGGGCCTGGTGGGCCTGATGGGCCTGGTGGGCCTGATGGGCCTGGTGGGCCTGGTGGGACAGCGCGGTGCGCTGGGATAATCGCGGGGCTCAGGCAGGTGATCCGCCGCGCACCCAACAAATACACACCACTCACACGGTGCCCTTGATACACAACGCGTGTCGGGCTTACCACTTCAGTGGAATGAAATCTCTTTTGCGAGTTCACTCTGCAAAATATTTACCTACTTGGTAATATCTAACTCAAAGAAAAACTAGTGAATGCAAGTTTCTGAAACATCTTTCTCTATACATTTAATTTTCTCAGTTTTTTTTGTTAGGGGTGTTAAATTGCACACACGAAAGTCGATCAACGGCAGTTTCTTTACGTTGCGAGTTTCCCAGGCTTTCAACCAGGCGACAAGTGATTAGGTTGTAGCCCTAAGCGGGCGCGCGACCCAGCCACCCGGCCATCGACCAGTGTCCGTCGCTGCTCGCCCCATCAAAGTCGCCACAAGTTTCCCAATCACTTGGTGTTGATCTTTCTGTGAGCGGTCCCAGCGGTGCGGGGAGGGCTGGGCGTGGCTGGCAGGGTATGTTTATTTCCTACTGTTTCATGGCCCCTGGCAATGTTTAGAGGAAGCAAGGAATGGTTTCAGGTTCCACGGCAAAAAAGATGAATATTTCCGCCTAAAATTACACATTTTGAAAACAAACAAAAAATGGAGAAAGTCCAGTGGTGAAAAGCCAGCAGAAAATAGGGCTCCACCGACCCTTCCTATCTTTTGGTTTCTTTGCGGTCGTGCTGAGGGTCATTAAAAATGTAGTCTAAGTTGCCGCTGCGCCTTCCACGTGGCATCACACCCAAACATCGCAACGGTGTCGCGCTCCACCCCACCCTGCTTTTCCTTTCACTTCCCCTCTGACCGTCTGGAAAAGCGCCACCGCTGAAAAGATCCCATCTCCGCCTTATAAGTTCGAAGGAGCGCGGTGAGAGGGCGCTGGCTGCGCAACACTGGTGCCTTGAATAATTGAGGACCGGCCCCACAACGGATTTGAGGAAGGCGGGGCCGTGGGGGCCTCGGACGTGTCTAGGGGCACCTGCTGTGGATACATCGATCAGGATCACAATTTGGACACCCTTGCTGCCCAGCAAGCTTGCTGGCGGGTCTCCACATGGAGTTCTAGTTTAACGCACTCACGCGGAAAAGAAAGAAAAACGATAAAAACAAGTAGTATAGGCAGCCCAATGTGACGGGCTGCCATCTTGGAAATCCATGCAATTCGCGTGTACCTGGACTATTGACTTCAAAGATGAAGGCCCGCAAAAAGAGGTGTCCTACACGACTCACCGATCTTGCAATACAGAGGAACCTACGCGCGTGGGAATGTCAGAAGTTATGGCACAGCCATTAGCAGGCATTTAGTCCGATTTCCATAATCTGATAATGGCACAAAACCGCGCGGGTGCAGCGATAAATTTACCATACGTGTTAGACCTGCTTATCAGCCCGACTCTGACGAAGCAGCAGCACCACATTCTCGCCCCTCGAACAAAAACTAACGACACGGATAATAGGGTCGGCCGCTTTGGTCGGGCCCTGCGCCCAAACCTCGCTTCTATCCTGGATTCAGCCGGGCCTGCGCCTAGTCTAGCCTAGCCTCCATTCGGGGCTCGGCCGCTCCCATCTTTTCCAGCGTGCTGGAGAAGGGGAAGAGGGGGGGGGTTTCGGAGGACTCACGGACCTAATTTCCGTTTCCTCTGCCCCTCCCTCCATTGGCAATCGCTCGGCCCGGAACTAGGCAGCTACCCCTTCCTCGACACTTCCCCCGGGAGATTTCCTTGCTCCCTGCATCTTCTCCGCCTACACCCCTCCTCTCCTTTCTCTGCTAATGTTAAAAGCGATGTGAGCCAGCCCACCAGGCCTGCCTGCTGGGAGTTCCAATACAATAACATCCTCAACTATAACTAGCGCGCGGCCCCCCCACATATTGTCAGAGGACCGTGGAGGCAGCCAGAATCCCGGACACGTTTTGAGCTCCAGAGTCGCTAAATGGGACTTGAATCAAACGTGTGACACCGCCAATCGATTCCTCGTTGGGCTAGCAATCCATTGGTGGGGTCACACGTTCCATTCGAGTCCCATTTAGTGACTCTGGAGCTCAAAACGCGTGTAGAATTTTGGTCGCCTCAACTGTCTTCTGGCCACTGTGCGTCCCAAACTCCGCTTCATTATTACCAGCACAAATGGCATGGTGGGATTGACCTTTACAGCCCGACCCCTCTGCGAAAGGACAAAATCTTCCGAGTCCCTCTCAGGGACAAAGTAATCGTCGTCTGGGAGTAGTGGTCCTCTAGCATCTCTCGCATCCGGACATGCTCCAGAAAATTGAAAGGCAATCTGTCGGACACAAACGGAAACTAGGTGACCTCTGCCGCATTCTCGACAGGGACAGTCAAGATGTCAGTCTGAATGACTCCCCAGTGCGCCAAGTTTATTAAGCTAGGCGTCTGTCAACCTGGCATTCGGGGAGCTGGAGAGGTGTCATCTGTCACTAGAGAAGATGATAGGCTAACCAGCCTTAAGGAACGAGAGAAAATGAAAATCGTCTTCGAGATTACCACCACCCCTTAATTAATTTGCCGCCTGCTGGCGTTAACACTTTTCAATTATCTCCCGCGGCCACGGTGCGCACTGAAGGCTGGCCTAAGAAAGCGAGTGAGCCCTCAGTGTCCATGAGCCCCGCTTCCGCGGTTGACTGAGCCCCCTCCGTCCGGCCGGCTGGCTGCCTCGGTCATTTTCTGCGTCACTAGCCCCTCTTCAACAACAACACCGACAACAACAACAAAAATATTAGCCGGGAGCGGGACGGGTGGGGTCAGGACAAGAAATATGGGTGGGGCGACAAGGCCGCCGGTCACGTAAGGAAGACGCATCTCGGGTTGCCTTCTCCGTAAATAACTCACTAAATTACTGTCGCACGCAATGTGACAGTTACGTCCCCACGCCGTAGTCCCATCACCGCCGCTATATTTTCAGTCAACGTATAACACCGGGCCGGAATATTAGTGCACGTTTCACGTAACGCGCCCGGGGTCACGGCTGGGCTCCGGCAGGTGCGCCGCTACGAAGTCGCGCCATAACAAAACTGTTTTCTCTTCAGCAGAATAATTTGGCGCGTGATCCCAGAGTGAGTTGCTCGTCTTTGGCGTTTCATTCGAAACGCGTTAGGAGCGGTGGTAGGACGGCGCGCGGGTGATCCGAGCGTGGAAACTGGCGCTCGGGATAAGACGGCGCAAAGTTGAGGACGGTGGTAGCGGCGAAGGCGCGGTATCAGCCTCACCTGCTGCCACGCCGACGCACCTCCGAGATTGAAGGTGACTTGGCCCCCACGCGGCCCCCAGTCCCTCGCGTCCCGCGGCGTTTGTGTCAGTCTGCTTATCTTGCCAAGTCAACCGCCGCGCCAGCCCCGCGCAAGCCATCCGCCAGACCAGTGCCAGCCCCGCGCCAGCCCCACGCCATCCCCGCGCCAGCCCCGCGCCAGCCCCGCGCCAGCCCCGCGGAATGGGCTGGAGGTGCCCGGGGCGCCCCGGGCAAACACGGGTACTGCAGGGCCACAAAGGCTAGGGGAGGCCGGCCGCGGGGGCACAGGGCCACTATGCGCAACAACATGTGATGCCGCTAGCTGCTGCTGTGTTGTTTCGTCTGCGGTGGCCATTGCGACTGTAACAGCTAGGCTGTTTTCCCTTACTGTACACAACCAGCATTACGTCCCGCAAAAGGGTGGTCCAGCCATTCTGTGGTAAGCGCGCGCGCGCACACACACACAAACACACACGGAGACACACACACACACATACATACACGGAGAGACGCGCGTAGAGTGCCCCTTACCTCTCATGACAACTCCCCCTCCCCTTCATCACGGGAGGCGCCCTCTGCCACCCCATCCCCTCCACCCCAATCACGACCCCTGAGGATTACAAGAGGCGCTGCGAAGGTGTGTGGGAACACACAGCGCTGCCGCCGAGGCCGCCGACCGACGGCGCACTACGGACACTACGGACACTGCCCCCTCATTTGCATGGCGTGGAATTCCAAGCGCGGGTTTCTGGCCCGCTGGCCACCACATGGTAGGCCACAGTGGGGTACGAGGCCATGGCGGGTTCGGCCGAGGGGGCCAGGCCGTTGGGAGGCTTTCAGTCTGGTCCACCTATCGGGGTGGCGGGCGCAATCCTCCCGTGTGTGTACAGTTACACGAGCAGGGCGCAGCGGCGTATAGCGCGGGGAGCTGGAGGGCTCTGGAAATAATGGCGGGGGAGGGGCTGGCAGGGTCGGCGATCGGCAGAGCAGACGTCGCTGCTTGTGTTCTCGCTCCTGTCTCTCTGCCTTGCGTTTTACGACTCGCTATCGCGCCGCCAAACGCTTTCCTGGCACCCGCCGCTGCGCGCCTCGCGTTCAGTGGGACGGCGCGGGCGGGGCGGCATATCACTCAAAACAAATAAAACTGCCGGCACCCCGCCGAGCGGAGACACATGGCAATGAAAGTCACGCAATGGAGATGTGTGCCAGTGAGTGGGACGCAGCTGCATTTCGCTCGAGTGCCATCCCATCCCATTTGCTCCCGTACAAAAAACCAAAAATAGTTTGAAACGAAATGCATCAGTATATGTCACCTAGTGGGCAGTTAGTTCGTTTTTACAGTGACGTTGTAGCAGTTCGATTGAATCCCCTTTCCGATTTTTCACTGCTGAATCACGCACGCCCACACGTGCGCGGCAGCGTGTCTTTGTTGACGATGAGGCGCGGTGCATTCAGGTGACGTCCTGGGAGGCGGCGTGCCGTGAATTCTGCGCTCCGAGGAACCCCACGAGGAGGTCCTGAAGGCTTGCATCGGCGTTATTGGGAAATCCGGGCCAGGAGCACGTGGAGGGTAAGGGGTAAGGGATATCAAGAGTCGTCCTTGAGACAGCGGCGAGGCAGAGCTCACAACACACATGTCAGACGCGATACTCGATATTCGAGGACCACTAGTAGAAAGGTGCTCGGAGCTGCCAGACGCCTCTGTCCTCGGTTGCTGAAGAAAAATGGCAAAAAAAAAAAAAAAAAAACACGCCTGTAAGTTGTTTGTTTTGGCCCTGATTTGTTTCTAACTAGACCAGAGTCACCCTTACCGCCGGCAGTGCGTAACAGGCAGACTGCGCCGTATCGAAAACAGATCCCGGCCGGCGCTGACCGCACGTCGCTTCGTAAACTTCTCGCATCGCCGCGGGCGGCCGGACTGCCTCAGAACAGTCGTCGCCCTTTAGCCCTCTCCCTGTCGCACTCATGGGGCGTTTCGTCGGGGCGAGAAGGAGATCCTCCGGCGTCGCTCAGCGGGCCTGGCAGTGCGCTCAGCACGATGTCGGTCTCGAACACAGAGGAGCATCGAGGGAAACAAAAGCGCGCCACGGCTTGTTAATTTTCCTAACTTACTCCGCAATGCGAGCGGAAACGCAACTCTCTTCCCGGGTTTGCCTGCCTGCCTGGTGCCGTGCAGGCAGACGGTGGGTGGGTGGTGCGGGCTGGGCTGGCCGGGTGGGCTGTAGGCAATGCAGGCGGCGGGTGGGGTGCCGGCAATTCGTCGTAAGCATCAACGTCGCCCACCCCCCACCCCCACAACACCCACGCCCCCAGTCCGTACGCTAAGCTAAGAGAGGGCCTGATGAGGGAAACCGAGGTAGAGGGGGTACTAAATGGAATGGCAGAAATACGCAGTGAGAGTGTGTGGGCCGAGGCAACGCAGGCAAAGTAAGAGGAGGGTGGTGAAAAGAAGAAGGTCAGACAGTTAGGGAAAAGGGGGGAGGGGAGCTAGCGTGCCCCGACACCATAAGACTCGTCCCAATGCGACCAATTTACCTATCTGAATTCCCACAACGACCTACGCCTTGTCCTGTTACTCCCCGCCCCCAGGCAGGTCCTCCTCGGCCTCCTCAGCGCCCTGCTCCTGGCAGAGATAATGTCCTGGTAGACCTGTTTCCGCACCGGGGATGTGGCGCAAGGTCTTGCTGGGGTTAGGGAGCCCGGATATGCACGGAGCGGCGCAGGGCCCCGGAAACGGATCAAAGCCGAGGGCTGTGGTGGCAGGGCGGCGGCCGGTCTGTCCGCCTGCTGTGCCCTCCCCCATGGACCCTGCGCGCTCACGGTAAGCCGCTGCAAATGACCATTTTAATTAAAAACGGCACCCCGCATGCCGTCATGTGCGGCCGTCAGGTTTACAAGAAGTAAAAGAACGAAATAATTGTATTAAGAGACCTCTGTTTGCCCACTCGGTGTGTGTGCATGCAGTGAGTGGTTGTTTTTGTTGTTTCTCGGCGGCATAGGGGCTCCGGCAGTCGGGTCGATGGCTCTGCATGACACTCGACCACCTTCCCTCACTTCTACCGGAGCTCTTTGGCCGTCTCGCTTTACCGGGCCGCTCCTTGCGTGCCTTGGCGCGTGTGTCCGTGAGTTGAGGCGTCCGTGTGTGAGTGCGCCCGTCTGGCAGTTTATGTGTGTGCGGAGGCGGCTGCGGGAAGTCTGGCGGAAAGAGAGAGGGCCTTGGGCTGCTCCACGGAGCACGACAACGCGGCTGTGTTTCGGCGTCGTCGACAGGGCGGCGGCGGCGCGGCGCACCCCTCCATCTCCCGCATGGCGGAATGGTGGCCGGAGCAACGTCCGGCAATAACGCCGCCAGCCGGTGGGCCCCGTCCGTCCCACCCGTGCGGGCTGGGCAGGTCGGCAGGTCGGCAGGCCAACGTGCAGCGTCCACTGCTGCTCCCATCACCGGGTGATAACATCAACAGCAGTGCAGTTCATGGCGTTCATAGAAAGGCGGACCGCCACCTGGCCAACACCAGCCGCCGCCTGGAGGCACGCCTGGAGGCGGGAGACACCGCGCGTCGCCTGCCTGGCCGGGGCCGCCTGGACCCGCCATGAATAAAAATAGCAGTAAGCTGATAATGATAAAATCGCGCGGAGGGATTAGGGGCGTCGTTATCGTACTGTTATTGCGGATCGGTGCAGGCGGGTGCGGTGCAGGCAGGGGCGGTCTCTAAGCGGCTTATCACGCATTCCGAAGCATTGCCAGATGGACCTGTCACTTTATCCAGTCCCACGCACCACGCGTCCGTGTGACAGTGCGTGGGTGTGTGGGTGTGGGTGTGAGACCGTGTAGGTGTTTGACGAGTGGGGGGTGGTGTCCACAGAGGGGCGTGTGAATTGAAAGCCCGTGTCAATGGACACCCTGTACTTAAATGAAGGGAGACTCCCTTTTTTTCTGTCCGTCAGTGGCATCTCATTTGCCGCTCACTGGTTAAAATAGACTCCTTGGAATCTGCCTGACTGAACGGCTGGGCTGTGACTCGAGGGTCGAGGCTAATTACACCCTCTATGTCTCAGGGGCGCAGAGTGGGTCAGAAGACCGTTCGATGGTGTCCTTAATGAACAAAGACCGATCTCCCCATTCGGGTGATTCGAACAAAGACCGATCTCCATCAGGTCGCTCGAACAAAGCACCGATCTCCTTCGGGTCGCTCGAACAAAGACCGATCTCCATTTCGGCCGATTCTGGCACTACGCCATATTCTTTATCTCGTAGTTCTGGTAAATGACATCTCACACAAATAATACTGTGCGGGTTTGGTTTTTAAATATATTAGACAATGATTATGATTAAAACTCGTTGGTCTAGAGTCCGAATGGTGTAAATAAGTTCTGAGGACATTCAAAGTGCAACTGCTTCGTGGAGAGGTTAGGGAAATAGAGATCGGTTCTTTGTTTCAGAGCGACCCAAAGGACGATCCGGTCTTTGTTCCGAGCGACCCAAAGGAGATCGGTCTTTGTTCCTGAGCGAACCACAGAAAGGACAATCGGTCTTTGTTTCATAGGACCCATCGCGTTGAGGTTGGCCAAAAATTCTAGGGACGCGTTTTGAGCCTCCAGGTGTCCGGCTAAATGGAACTCGAATGGAACGTGTGGCCCCAGCAATGGATTCCTCTCGTTTGGAAAGCAATCCCATTCGTGGGGTCACATG